>QNTS01001283.1:74159-87903 GCA_003317085.1 Hucho hucho | reverse complement strand
TGACCAAATACTTATTTTCCACCATAATTTGCAAATAAATTCATTAAAAATCCTACAATGTGATTTTCTGGATTTTTTTTCTTCATTTTGTCTGTCATAGTTGAAGTGTACCTATGATGAAAATTACAGGCCTCTCTCATCTTTTTAAGTGAGAGAACTTGCACAATTGGTGGCTGACTAAATACTTTTTTTCCCCACTGTAATTAGTATTATTGGATAGGAAACACACAGAAGTTTCTAAAACCGTTAAGATAATGTCTGTGAGTATAACAGAACTGATATAGCAGGCGAAAACCAGAGGAAAATCCATACGGATTTGCAGTTTTTTTTGTAGACCTTTTTCTCCAAGCTGCCTATAGGATTCAATGTTATGTAGGACTTATACTGCAGTACCTATGGCTTCCACTAGATGTCAACAATCTTTATACAGTGTTTGGAGGCTTTAGCACTTAGCAGAACTGATAGGAAGAGGAAATAGTCAAGGGACCACATATGTCAACAACATTTCACGGGCGCGAGATTGTGAGCGCGCCCCACTTTATTTTCCTTTTGTTATCGTTTATGATATCATCCGAGTGCATTATTATCGCTAATATTCATAAAAGGATACCTAAGGATACATAAAAAATTATGTTTGATTTGTTTGGAGAAAGTTTATAGGTATATTTGAACGCGTTCTCTTCACGGTTCAATGGGCGACTCGACGGTGGATTTTCTGAACATAACGCGACAACCAAATGGAGATTTATGGATATAATAAATAACTTTTTCTAACAAAAGAACCATTGGATGTCTTCGTTGGACACTTGGGAAGCCCTCAGCAGAAGTTCTTCGAAAGGTAAGTGATTTATTTTAGCTCTTATATGTGTTTTGTTTGACCCACGCTGGATATGAATTTATGCTAATGCATAAATATTGGAGGTGCTATCCTCAAACAATCAAATGTTTTGCTTTCGCTGTAAAGCCTTTTGAAATCTGACAATGCTGTGATATTCTCAAGAAGCAGAGCTTTTGATGACTATGCAACACTTGTATATTGATGAATGTTTAATAATTCAACTTTTGGATTTTGAATTTGGCGCCTTACATTTCACTGGGTAGTGTCGGGAGCGGCCCGCTAGCGCGCCGTTTCTCCCTAAGTAGTTTAAGGAAGGTGGGAAAGAGTTTCCTAGGGTCAGAAGCTTTACATTTGGAGTGCTAGAAAGTGGCTTTAGCAGCAGATACAGAGGAAGAGAAGTTAGAGAGGAGGGAGTGAAAGGATGATAGGTCCTCCGGAAGTTTAGTTTTCCTCCCGCAGCCCTGTTTTGTAAGCTCACAAGTAGTTACTCAGCCACGGAGTGGGAGGGGAGGGCCGAGCTGGCCAGGAGAAAAGGGGACAGTGCGAGTCATAGGATGCGGAAAGGGAGGAGAGCAGGGTTGAAGCGGAAGAATCAGGAGACAGGATGGAGGATTTAGCAAAAGGGAGAGATTTTCCACATCGACGGGACAGTAGTGGAGAAGGTGGAAAGTTTTAAGTTCCTCAGCGTACACATCACGGACAAACTGAAATGGTCCACCCACACAGACAGCGTGGTGAAGAAGGACTGGAAAACAGCTTCTATCTCAAGTCCATCAGACTGTTAACTACTTAGGGACACTACCAGGTGAAATGCAAGGCGCCAAATTCAAAATCCAAAAGTTGAATTATTAAACATGCATCAATATACAAGTGTTTCATAGTCATCAAAAGCTCTGCTTCTTGGCAATATCACAGCATTGTCAGATTTCAAAAAGGCTTTACGACGAAAGCACCACATTTGATTGTTTGAGGATAGCACCTAACATATTTTTGCCATTACCATAATTTCATAAGCCTCCACGGTTCACAGAAAACACATTTCACAGCGAAAACAAATCAATTACCTGTTGAAGAACTTCTGCTGAGGGCTTCCCAAGTGTCCAACGAAGACAATCCATGGTTCTTTTGTTAGAAAAAGTAATGTATTATATCCATAAATCTCAGTTTGGTTGGCGCGTTAGAATGAGACCATACAGCCTCCAATCGTCCATTGAAACGTGAAGAGAACTCGTTCAACTTATACCTATAAACTTGTCCAAGAACAATCAAACATCATTTTAAATGTATCCTTAGGAACACTTTTCTGTATAAATAGCATAATATTTCAACCGGAATATAAACTGGGCGATAAGAAAGGAAAAAAACAAAGGACGCGCCTGGCGGGAGCGCACGTTTTCTTGTAAAGGACATCTGTGGGGGCACTTCCTTATTCCTCTTCTTCTCTGCTCTAAAGCATCTAAAAAAAATATGAACACTTTCTCGAGACTGTTGACATCCAGAGGAAGCGATAGGTACTGCATTCGTATGCCCTTATATGGGCATTTTCATAAGGGAGGGGTTCCCAATGAGGCACTCTGTCAAAACCACTTTTTCCAGGACAGAAATTCCTCGGGGTTTCGCCTGCCATATCCGTTCTGTTTTACTCATAGACAAAATGTTAACACTTTTAGAAAATAGTGTTTCCTATCCAATGGTACTAAATATGTGCATATCCTATTTTCTGGGCCTGAATGGGAGGCATTTTACTTTGGGCACGCCAGGGTCTCCAAAACGGTCACTTCGTGCGCTGCTCCCAAAGAAGTTAAACAGCCATCACTAACATTGAGTGGCTGCTGCCAACATACTGACTCAAATCTCTAGCCACTTAAATAATAAAAAATTGGATGTAATAAATCACTAGCCACTTTAAATGATGCCACTTTATATAATGTTTACATATCCTACATTACTCATCTCATATGTATATACTGTACTCTATTCCATCTACTGCATCTTGCCTATGCCGTTCGGCCATCACTCATTTATATATTTATATGTACATACTCGTATTCATTCCTTTACACTTGTGTGTATAAGGTAGTTGTTGTGAAAAGCACAAGCATTTCGCTACACTCGCATTAACATCTGCTAACCATGTGTATGTGACAAATCAAATTTTGTTTTGATTTGGTTTATAGCAAAGAAGAGGAGAGAGTAGTGGGAGAGAGAGTGAAGATTGCAAATGCGCATGACCATCTGGGTAAGGGTAATTTTATAATTTAATACCGGTCATAGTATGATTATCTGTATCAGATCTGATATATTCAAGGTGTTAAAGGGACAATCAGCAGTTGCTACATTAATTTTTGGACTTATAAATGAATGATATGTACCCACTGATTCTTGAAGAATATAACTTACTGTAAGGACCGACGCCGGAGATGAGAAGCAGGTACGGGGAGTTGAACATTTAATGAGGAACAGACAGGTAACAGGGTAGGAACAGTGTCAGCACATGGGTAAACAAGGACATAAGACAATCAATGCAGAAGCAGGGAACAGAGCAGGGAACCAGACAGATATAGGGAAGGTAGTGACAGAGATGATTGAGTCCAGGTGAATCCAATAATCGCTGATGCGCGTGACGGGGAAGGTAGGTGTGCGTAATGATGATGGCAGGAGTGCACAATGCGGGGGAGCCTGGCGCCCTCGAACGCCAGGGGGGAAAGCGGGAGCAGGCGTGACACTTACAGTATAAATGTCTCATGCGCTTAGCTCAACTGTTGTACACCATCAGAACCCAAATTATAAGCTTGCTTTACTCAAATGTTTGTAAACAATGTAAACAAACACTATAACTTCAAAACATGGTTAAAACTATAATTTTTGCATCCATAGCTCTGAATATGAATTTGAGAGTGGTTAACTCTGTAAAACTCTTTATTATTGTTTCAACTGCTGATTGCTGATTTAAATTATCTATATTTCTTTATTTCAACAATTTCACCATCAACATTTGTTCACCAATTCCTAATACGACCAGGGCAATACTTGCCCTATAAAGTAATAAAGTCTCCTACTCTCAGAAAATATTGATTTGAAGATTAAGATCACTTTATTGGGTCCAAATGAAATTGGACTTTCGCTTTCAACCCAACCACTCTGAAAGACACATATATACAGGCTTTTGGAGAGGTGTTGCTGTTGTGCGGGGTTAAGTGTTTTGCTCAAGGGCACAACAGCAGGCAATGGCATCTACGATTTGATACCAGCAACCCTCTGGCTGCCAGCTTACTTCCCAACAGATTTTCTTGTCGAGCCCCGGATTTGAACTCGCAACCCTTCGATTGCTGGCTCGCCTCTCTAACCTTGTAAAATCTGAGTTGTGAAATGTCTTCCCTGTAATTCATTAGCTGTTGTGGTGAAGTAGCACTCCGTGTTGACTGTGTTTAGAACTGGACAGCTCTCAAGTATGGGGATAAGCAAGAAGTTGCAGGGAAAGAAGACTATTGTCGTAAGTGCATCCAACATCCAGCTTCTTTTGAATGTTTCACTAATGGTAATGATGTATAATGAGATATGGGTAATATTAAACTTAAAGCCTGCAGGTAATATTTATCATGATGCAGTCAAAATGTATTGTAAGACTTTTGTCTCATAATCATTTCATCGCAATCCTAACTAAATACCAGCCAGTTAAAATGTTGATACATAGACATAACATATCATAATCGTTATTATAAAACCTTACAAAGGCTCATAAATGCTTAATAAAAGTTATTAAACATACCAGCAGGCTTTAAGTAGTTTATGTGTTACCGAGATAGGAAATGCATAAGATTGATTGGATTTATGGGAAAGGGTGTACTTGTGCTTTATAATGCATGCAAATAAACTACTCTTGGAATGATATTTATACTACTCATGAAATGCACTACAAAAAAATGCTCATGACAATCAAAAGGATACTCATGTAAGGCATATGAAGGGTCATTGTTTGGGAAAGTTTTTTCAGTGGGACCAGTAGCTTTACCATTACAGATGTGTGCTTATTGTATATTGCCCACTCCACATGCCCAGTTTATTTGTGTCCTTTGCAATTTTTTTACCATAAGTTCTCCACAGTGACTCAGCAAACCTACATTTTTTTCTTTTCAGAACACTTTACAATAAGGTTACATTTGTAAAGGGGTTATAAAGGGGTTAGAACTGTTATTTAATCATTTGTAAATGCCTTATAAACCATTAATAAACGGTTATATCACATTGGCCAAAATAGTGTAAAACTGGTCAGTGTTTGCCAAATACTAAGCCAATATTTACCTCCTGTTATTAACCATTTATAAATGCATTTACAAATGCTTATAAGATTAACCTTTATGTATCATCATGCAACCTTATTTTCAATGGTTGCACAGTTAAACTATAGTCATTTTCTCACTTTTGGGTGTGATGCATTGTTGCTCTGTACCAGGAACAGAACTGGTTGGTTTTTATGTGTCTTGACCGACCTTTGAAACCCTGATGCCCTGGCAATTTACATCCAGGACATTATTCAATCATCATTACCCCTTAACAGATTACCAGATTATATCAACACACATCACTTCTCTGTGATAGTCTAAGTATGTTGAACGCTCTGGTGTGAAATGATAACCGTAATACCTTTGATTGGTGAAACAGTGGAGGAGGTATCTTCTCACAATGTTGATTGTTTTGGTCTTCATACCCACCATTAATTTACTGAACATGTTTAACAAAGTGTTGAATCTTCTCTCATGCATGTAGTGATGAGTAACCAATACGGCCTATAAGTATGTCTAACTTCTGACTGAACTCTCAAATCATCTATAAATGATTTACCCACATGTATAACTGCTAAAAGTATACCTTATTTTAAAGGTGACAGACCTATAAACATTTATATCTGAGTTATCAACATTTATAACTGCTAAAAGTATCATTTTTCTAAAACAACAGGCCTGTAAACATTTATAACTGAGTTATCAAAAAATACATTTAAAGGTGCAATATCGCTCCACCATTTCCTGGTTGCAAAAATTCTAATAGTTAGCCTAATTTCAGTTTATGTAACAAAACAAGCAGTCATTGTGTAGAGAATCATTGTACCATCTAAACCGCTGTGAAACATATTTTCCATAACCAAAGATATTGTATTTTCAACTGTTTGAAGCTGGTGTGCAAAACCGAAAGTAAAAGACGGAACAATGAAACTTAAGAACAGGAAGCATTGAAATAGCACACATAAAAACAGATCTATCACTTCTTAGACTTGCTTTCAATGAGAATGACAGATCTATAAACTTTAAAGAAAGTGGAAACATACTGACCATTTATTAATAAGTTAGGCCTACCAGTATTTATAACTTCAAAAAATAAAATACTTTAAAAGAAAGTGGAAAACTTCTGGCCATTGATTCATGTGGTTACAAACATTTATAACAGTATATACAGTAATCTCCTCAAACATGCAATACATAGTAAGAACATTTTTTGAATTTAATAGAAGGATACATTAGGAAAACAATTTTAATTGCAGTGACTCAAATCTGTAGCTTGTCATTGGTATGGTGAGTAGCCTAGCTAATTCAGATAAACAGGGGTGTCTTTTTCTCCCCTTTTTAACACTACAAATCAGAAGAGAAATTGACAGATTAACTATTTAAAACACAACATAGGGTCTCATGGTCTTCATCCGTTTCGTTCTTGTTAAGCATTTTCCCATCCTGAAGTCTGAGACCTTATGGGAATGTGTGGGAGATAAGAGGAATTTAGGACAATTTAGCATAGACAATAGCTACATTACTCTACTATAGCCAGTTCCCAAACTAGGGGTCGCAACCCCATGTGGGGTCGCCTGATATGAAAATGGGGTTGCGGGAGAATTTCCAAAATCCTTGTAAAAATATATATATATACATATTTCTTTATTATAAATATTATAAAATCATCTTTGTCTCCCTAAATCACTGTAATATGGTTAACCTTAAAAATCGAAATGTGTAAGGACCGACGCTGGAGACGAGAAGCAAGTACAGCGAGTGAACATTTAATGGAAAACGGACATCAAACAAAACAAGAACAGCATCTGGACTGGGGGAACAAAACAACATGACGACAATAATGCTGACACAGAGAACAAAACTGAGGAACAAACAGACAGAGGGGGCAATCAACAACGTGAAGGAGTCCAGGTGAGTCCAATGAGCGCTGATGCACGTAATGATGGTGAAAGGTGCGCGTAAGAAAGGCAGCCTGGTGCCCTCGAGTGCCAGAGAGGGGAAGTGGGAACAGGCATGACAGTACCCCCCCCCTCTAGGGGCGCCACCCGGCATCCCACCTGGGTGAGCCTGACGGGCCGGCCAAGGCATGGGCGCCGGACTGGCCGGCTGAGGCGTAGAAGCCCGACGAGCCAGCTGAGGCGTGGGAGCCCGACGAGCCGGCTAAGATATGGGAGCCTGACGATCCGGAGGCGGAACCCAGCACCCGGACCCGACGTCACCACTAAAAACAAGAAACAAGAACTCCCTGATGCTTCAAATAGTGGTGTCAGCATTCTGTAAGGACCGACGCTGGAGAAGAGAAGTAAGTACAGGGAGTGAACATTTAATGGAAGACGGACAGAACAGCGGAAGAACAGCGTCTGGACAGGGAGAACAAAACGACATGACGAAAATAATGCTGTCACAGGGCAAACAGATAGAGGGGCCAATCAACAACGTGAAGTAGTCCAGGTGAATCCAATGAGCGCCGATGTGTGTAATGATGGTGACAGGTGTGCATAATGAAGGGCAGCCTGCTGCCCTCGAACGCCAGAGAGGGGAAGTGGGAACAGGCATGACAAAATGACAATTAATTAAATGTAATAGTAAAAATTCAACCAGAGAGAGCCCTTAGATCGTGGGAAAAGGCCACACTTGACCCTTGCACTTGAATCATTCCCACAGTGAATGGCTAGGCCCGCTACGTTATGAAACCACACACTATTGCAGACTTTGATATTACCGGCTGCAATCGATATGGTGAAAACAATGTGTGGGGAGGCAGAGGCACAGAAACTCCCATCAATACTTTTGCCAGATAACACTGTGAAACTAAGAATGTATGCTATAGCTAGCAATTAGGAGGAAACGGACTGAACAACAAAAAAACTCCCCAGCTTATGCTCTCCAGATGGATGTTAGCTGTGAGGGCCGAGATGACCATGCAATGACTTTTGTTCGCTACATGTCGGGGATGCTACTCAAAGAAATTGTTCTGTCTCACAATTCCTGAGCATGAAACGGCACAGGGGATGTGCAGTGTGCTGCGTGGCTATATTGAAGAAAAAACGATTCCATGGGGTTTTAGGGCCTTCCTCTGAGGTCCTGGATGGCAGGAAGCTTGGTCCCAGTGATGCAACCAGTCATGAAGGTCTCGATGGTGCAGCTGTAGAACTTTTTGAGGATCTGAGGACCCATGCCAAATCTTTTCCGTCTCCTGAGGGGGAATAGCTGTTGTCGAGTCTTCTTCATGATTGTCTTGGTGTGTTTGGACCATGATAGTTTGTTGGTGATGTGGACACCAAGGAACTTGAAGCTCTCAACCTGCTCAACTACAGCCTTGACGATGAGAATGGGGGCGTGCTCGGCCCTCCTTTTCCTGAAGTCCACGATCATTTCCTTTGTCTTGATCACGTTGAGGGATAGGTTTTAGTCCTGGCACCACACTGCCAGGTCTCTGAGCTCTTCCCTATAGGCTGTCTTATCGTTGTCGGTGATCAGGCCTACCTCCGTTGTGTCGTTGGCAAACTTAATGATAGTGTTGGAGTCGTGCTTGGATATCATCATCATGATTTCTACCATTTAGCGTTAGCTAGTTATGTTATCCACTGCTAGCTAAAACTAATAATAGCCAGTGTTGAACATTACTTGCTAACACCAATAGCTAGCTACCACAGATGAAAAGGGTTAGCTAGTTATCACGATTTTTGCTAATACACTAGCTAGTTAGCTAACTAGCTAGCAAGTTCGTCTTAAGATTGGAACCACATATGTTAGTGTGCTGAAAAATGCTAGCTAGCTAACTTACCAGCTAACAGCTAGTTAGATAACTACTATAGCCAGCTAGCATGCTAATCCACAAAAGCTAGCAAAACAAAAGCTAGCTAAACTTAGCTATCTGAGCAGCGTGCTAAATCATCCAGCAGAATTTCTGTATTCAAAAGTGAAACAAATTGCATAGATAATTGACACTCTCTCCTCTATCAACATTTTGATCCTGTGAACAATATTTATTTCATGTAATCTCTTCTGTCTGGACTTTGCACACTTCTCATAGCCACGTCCATCATGATTCTTCATTATGCACTGTCACATAATGTCAGTGTCAACACAACATTCTGGACACGTTCTAGGTCGTCTTTATTTCAAGCACGTTTCACAGATGGGCAGATGTCACGAGAATTTTGTTCTCAATTGTTGACATAAACTATCAATCAGGCTTTGAATAATTCCCAGAGGTTGTAAAGCTCTAGTTAATGAAAAATTAGACAAAGTCCCATATCTGCAATTTGGTCAGGTTGTTTATTCATGAGAATTCTAGATGATACAATGCACATTAGTTTATATAGTCACACATAGCGTCACATATGTCCCTCCTCGTCTACTCCAAAACATACATTTCTTATCTTGTCCTGCAACATGTTTCACAATCTTATTGCAAGCCCAACGGTTTTTCATTTCCTCTTTCAAGTGTGAGTGTGTGTGGCTTCCTCATCTGCCTTCCTGTCTCCATTGCAGATACTTTGTCTGGTAGGAGAACTGCTTCTAATAAATTTAGAATTAGCTGTACATATATCATAGGTATACCCAAAGTATTTACCATCCCCCTATTTCTTCATTGAGCTGCGAAAACATGAACTGTATTGAATGCATAAGCGCTATCTGTATAAATGGTAACCCTTTTCACTTTACCAAACGTACATGCCCGGGTGAAAGCCACTATTTCTGCCTGTTGAGCTGAATAGTTTCTAGGTAAGGATTTAGCTTCTAAAACATCCTTCTCCGTCACCACAGTATCATATGGTTGGTCTCTCACTGCCATAATCATGTACAAATACTCTGTTATCGTTAATAGACCAATTTCCAATCAGCACATTTGATAGCTATTATACAGTAGATTATTTCTGTTACCCATTACTAAATATAATACTTTTTTCTGTCGCAAATGTAGTCAATTTTTTGGATGATGACCCCACTCTTAAAGGGAGTGCTCCTAATCTCAGTTTGTTACCTGTATAAAAGACACCTGTCCACAGAAGCAATCAATAAATCAGATTCCAAACTCTCCACAATGGCCAAGACCAAAGAGCTCTCCAAGGATGTCAGGGACAAGATTGTAGACCTACACAAGGCTGGAATGGGCTACAAGACCATCGCCAAGCAGCTTGGTGAGAAGGTGACAACAGTTGGTGCGATTATTCGCAAATAAAAGAAACAAAAGAACTGTCAATCTCCCTCGGCCTGAGGCTCCATGCAAGATCTCACCTCGTGGAGTTGCAATGATCATGAGAACGGTGAGGAATCAGCCCAGAACTACACGGGAGGATCTTGTCAATGATCTCAAGGCAGCTGGGACCATTGTCACCAAGAAAACTATTGGTAACACACTACACCGTGAAGGACTGAAATCCTGCAGCGCCCGCAAGGTCCCCCTGCTCAAGAAAACACATATACATGCCCGTCTGAAGTTTGCCAATGAACATCTGAATGATTCAGAGGACAACTGGGTGAAAGTGTTGTCGTCAGATGAGACCAAAATGGAGCTCTTTGGCATCAACTCAACTCGCCGTGTTTGGAGGAGGAGGAATGCTGCCTATGACCCCAAGAACATCATCCCCACCGTCAAACATGGAGGTGGAAACACTATGCTTTGGGGTGTTTTTCTGCTAAGGGGACAGGACAACTTCACCGCATCAAAGGGACAATGGACGGGGCCATGTACCGTCAAATCTTGGGAGAGAACCTCCTTCCCTCAGCCAGGGCATTGAAAATGGGTCGTGGATGGGAATTCCAGCATGACAATGACCCAAAACACACGGCCAAGGCAACAAAGGAGTGGCTCAAGAAGAAGCACATTAAGGTCCTGGACTGGCCTAGCCAGTCTCCAGACCTTAATCCCATAGAAAATCTGTGGANTTTTCTGGATTTTTTTGTTGTTATTCTGTCTCTCACTGTTCAAATAAACCTACCATTACAATTATAGATGGATCATTTCTTTGTCAGTGGGCAAACGTACAAAATCAGCAGGGGATCAAATACTTTTTTCCCTCACTGTAGTCAGGATTCATCTTCCTCCTCTTCCTCAGAGTCTGGCGGTAGGCGCTTACCCTTCTCTCCTTTTCTTTTCTTTTTGCAATCGCGGCGAATATGTCCCTTCCTCCAACAATAATCGCAGGGACTGGGCAGTCCCTCGCGAAGTGCCCTGTCTTCTGACAATTAAAACGCTTCACCCTTTTTCCCCCTCCTGAGGACCCTCGGGGTCCCGATCTCTCTCCCTGTCCTATTGCTTTGTCCTCCAGGACCGCCATGATAAACTCATCTTTCCTTTCCTCTTTTCGTTCAAATGTTTTTTATTGAACACACACAATAATGGTGTAAAGGTATAAAAGACAAGTGTATAATTCTTATCTAAACATAAAAGAGCAGACAGAAACAGCAAGGCCCAGAGTTCCAGGTACACAGTAAATAATACAAAATAAGACAAAAAGAACAAGGACATGTAGAAAGAAAGAGGGTAGATGTCCCAGTAAGGAATGCTATCTTCAATTGTTGGTGATATGGGGTATTCTGATCAGGTCCCATAGGGGCTCTGGAGTGCCACTGTTGGCAATAAAAACATATTTCAGCCTCTCCAAGTACTGGCTGACTGTCTTGCTGTCTCCTTGCTTGCATTCTGTAACCTTAGAAAAGTCAGCATGTCTATAGTAATATTCAGTCAAATTGGCACAGAGTTCTGTCACTTTTGCCCGAAAAGGGGATCCCTCGTCCCCGGACCACTGGATAATACCCCCCTGGGCATCAACTGGTGTCCAAGCACCCCTCACCGCCGCCCAATCTTTCCCCACCATACATCTAACTGCCCTTTCTAGTTCCCCTGTGTTCAGCCTAAAGCTGGCTGCAAGTCCCTCTAGATCCCTTCTGAAACCTGCCATCCCTGTCTTGGGGTGCGGTATTCCTTCCACTGCCCTGTCTACATCTCTCTGTGTCCATGCTCTATATACCTGGACGGTAGGTGGTTGATTATCATCGCCTGCCCTCGGGATTGGCAATTCTACCTGGGGATACTGAGCTGTCTGTCCCCCGTCCTCTTCTTCTCCCTCTCCCCCACTGAAATGTTGGAATGCCTTCCTATCGGCCCTAGATCTGGCTGTGCCTGCGTCCTCCCCATCTGAATTTCCCCTTTTTATCCCTGACCTTGTGGTCATGGGGGAATATTCTGTACCTCTACCTTGTTTTTTATCTTTCATACTCTCAACTCTTTTTCGGGCTTCTAAGAGCCACACCCTGGCTGTCTTCAAACCCTCCTGTTTCTGTTTTTCTTTCTTGTTGCCACATTCCTTATGTATCTGTTTTATCATAGCCTCTAATTTATCTACGTCCAATCGCCCATCAAACCCATATTTATTTCTCCATCTTGGGCCATAATCTATATTTCTGTATCACTCATCTCCCGTAAGTTCGGGAACCTCTTTTGAGGATTTGCCTCCCATGTTGATATCTCAACCCGCTTGGAAACACTTTTCCCTTGGACTTTATCATTAGATGTGACTTTTGAGCAAACTTATGACAAAATATAATTAGGTCATATAAATCATCTGTCACGTCCTGGCCATAGATAGCCTTCTGGCTCATCTAGGGTGTTTTGGTCAGGACGTGATCAGGGGGGTTTTGGTCTATGTTTTATTTTCTATGTTTGTTTTTTTGATGGTTCCCAATTAGAGGCAGCTGTTTGTCATTACCTCTAATTGGGGACCATATTTAAGTTAGTTCATTTCCCCACTTGCTTTGTGGGTCAGTGTTTTGTATTGTCTATGTGTTGCTGCGCTACACAGTTTTGTCAGATCGTTGCTTATTGGTTTTGTTGTTAAGTTTCACCTAATTAAAATACGTGGAACTCAGTCTGCACTGCACCTTGGTCCTCTCATTCAAGCGATCTTGACAGAATGACCCACCACGAAAGGACCAAGCAGCGTGCCCCGCAGCAGGAAAAAACTTCTGGACCGTTGAGGAGATCAAGGCGGAATGGGAGGCCCTGCCTTGGCGGAAGCTCCTGGGGGGTTCGCGGCCACAGCAGCCCCAAAAACATTTTTTTTTTGGGGGGGGACATGGTGCCGGCTGCACGCACCAGGTCCCCTGTGCGCCTTCAGAGCCCGGCACGTCCTGTTCCTGCTACACGCACCAGGTCCCCTGTGCGCCTTCAGAGCCCGGCAAGTCCTGTTCCTGCTCCACGCATCAGGTCCCCTGTGCGCCTTCAGAGCCCGGCACGACCTATTCCTGCTCCACGCATCAGGTCCCCTGTGCGCCTTCCGAGTCCGATGACTCCTGTTCGTGCTCCACGCACCAGGCTCCCTGTGCGCCTTCAGAGCCCGGCACGACCTGTTCCTGCTCCACGCACCAGGTCCCCTGTGCGCCTTCAGAGCCCGGCACGACCTGTTCCTGCTCCACGCATCAGGTCCCCTGTGCACTTTCAGAGCCCGGCACGGCCTGTTCCTGCTCCACGCATCAGGTTCCCTGTGCGCCTTCAGAGCCCGGCACAACATGTTGCTGCTCCACGCATCAGGTTCCCTGTGCGCCTTCAGAGCCCGGCACAACATGTTGCTGCTCCACGCATCAGGTTCCCTGTGCGCCTTCAGAGCCCGGCACG
>QNTS01001283.1:22121-73876 GCA_003317085.1 Hucho hucho | reverse complement strand
CCCTGTGCGCCTTCAGAGCCCGGCACGACCTGTTCCTGCTCCACGCACCAGGTTCCCTGTGCGCCTTCAGAGCCCGGCACGGCCTGTTCCTGCTCCACGCATCAGGTTCCCTGTGCGCCTTCAGAGCCCGGCACGGCCTGTTCCTGCTCCACGCATCAGGTTCCCTGTGCGCCTTCAGAGCCCGGCACAACATGTTGCTGCTCCACGCATCAGGTTCCCTGTGCGCCTTCAGAGCCCGGCACAACATGTTGCTGCTCCACGCATCAGGTTCCCTGTGCGCCTTCAGAGCCCGGCACGGCCTGTTCCTGCTCCACGCATCAGGTCCACTGTGCGCCTTCAGAGCCCGGCACGACCTGTTCCTGCTCCACGCATCAGGTACCCTGTGCGTCTTCTCGGGCCGGCACGGCCCGCATCGGAGCCGCCGCCGAGGGCGAAGACCCACCCGAAAACCCTTCCCATTGACTTTTTGTCGCGGTCGGAATCTGCGCCTTTGGGGGGGGGGTACTTTCACGTCCTGGCCACAGATAGCCTTCTGGCTCATCTAGGGTGTTTTGCTCAGGACGTGATCAGGGGGGTTTTGGTCTATGTTTTATTTTCTATGTTTGTTTTTTTGATGGTTCCCAATTAGAGGCAGCTGTTTGTCGTTACCTCTAATTGGGGACCATATTTAAGTCCTCTCATTCAAGCGATCTTGACATCATCCAACCAGTAACCCAGAGGTTATGAAGACTCTAGTTTCATGAAACCAGTTAAACGACCGTTATTTCTCACACTACCTATTTTAAATCCCATGTTGTTTCTTCACATTGTTTCCACATACTTCAATCATACTTTTGATCATTGATTTTATTTCCCACGACACCTATTTTATATCCTCTCTTAATAATCGACCTGTTCCGTCTAAAATGTCTGAATTATTATTTTATATCCCCTCTTAATAATTGACCTTATCCATCTAAAAAGTCTCAGAATTATTAAGCCTTACTAATCGACCTTATCCATCTAAAAGGTCTCCAAATTATTAAGGTAGTTTAGTTGTGGCGTGCACAAACCCCAGGTCTTTGCGGACCTGTTTAGGCATATCGGTTTTACTTGAGGTATTAGTGCCGTCTCTCGTAAGCATAGCATACTCGTTATTTTCTAACTTTCTCTATGCAAAACTCTTGGACACGTCTAACCAATACTCAAATATTCCTAAGATTTAGATCGTATTAACTTCCGCTGATACCAGTATTCTAAACAACATTTTTATAAGTTATTTTAAATATCTAGTACAAGTGTTAGATCCTACCCCCAAATCTATGAATAAAGATTACTGACCTTATTCTTGCAGACTGGGAAAAGCAATATAGGTTGGATCTCGTCACTGTCTGTTGCTCTTAGATATACACCGGCCTGCAATAGTTCCCCAATGTCAGGGGGCAGGTCTTTGATCTTACGGATGCGATCATCCGCCCGTGCACGGTATTCGGCGTGTTATCTTTGGACGACAGAAATAGATATTGAGATCCGGCTCGAAGGACCAAATTGTCACGAGAATTTCGTTCTCAATTGTGGACATAAACTATCAATCAGGCTTTGAATAATTCCCAGAGGTTGTAAAGCTCTAGTTAATGAAAAATTTGACAAAGTCCCATATCTGTAATTTGGTCAGATTGTTTATTCATGAGAATTCTAGATGATACAATGCACATTCGTTTATATAGTCACACATAGCGTCATAAATGTCCACACACATATCGTCACATATGTCCCCACTGGTTCCTACTTTCCTATGCACACACATTCAAGCCATTTATAAAAATACTGTTAGTTATTGTTCTTACCATTACCTTAAACTTATACATCATTTAGTCAATATTAAACATTTAAATCATATGAATACATTTATAACAGCAGATCTCACAAAGTAGGGGACATTTTTCAGAAACCAGCGAACCACACCAGTAATATCGCTTGAGATCTTCAGATGAGGCCTTAAATATGTGTACCAATACATCATCAGCGTTTCAAACGTGGGGGACAGACACATCATGGGAGTTGACCGTTGGTCTGAAAACCAACCTGTTTAGTTCCTGGTACAGAGCAACAATGCATCACACCCAAATGTGAGAAAATGACTATAGTTTAACTGTGTAACCATTGAAAATAAGGTGATACATAAGAGTTCAATATTATATGCATTTGGAAGTGCATTTATAAATGGTTACTAGCTGGAGGTAAATAGTGGCTCACAATTTGGCAAGCACTATTTTGACCAATTTGTTATAACCCATTTATTAATGGTTTATAATGCATTTAAAAATGATTAAATAAGCGTTAGTATCATATTTACAAATCCTTTATAAGCCCTTTACAAATGGAACCTTATTGTAAAGTGTTACCGTCTTGGTATACCACAGTAAATGGGATGCCCTTTTATCAAAACGAGTGTCTTTGTGGTTGATGCTTGTACTGATACTGTGTGTGTGTGTTTGTGTGTGTGTATGTGTGTGTGTGTGCGCGTACACGCATGTATGTGTTTGTGTGTGTCTGTATGTGTAGATAGGTGCTTTGGCGGTCTCCATGGTCACCATAATCCTAGGGCTCGGACTGGGGCTTGGTTTACAACTAGAGGACTGTCGAAACAAAGGTAGACTATTTCTTATTGGAGCAGATTCTGTAAAACAATCACTTACACAACCACAATATGTATAATTACAATTATATGTGATATTTGATATCACCACTTCAACAATAAAACAAAGACTACCTTGGTGTGCCAAGTCAAATTGGCTCGTGGGCCGGATTTGGCCCAGCCGTCAGTTGGTGACCCCTGTTCTACTGTATAAACTGCACCTGTAAAATCTACTGGAAGTGCTCAGTGTACCTTCATGTGTTCCAGTGGTTCCCAGTACCTCCTGCAAGAACAGATGCTACGAGCCCTTCGACGATGAGACACCAGGCTGTCGCTGTGATACTCAGTGTGTCACCAACAATAACTGTTGCTATGACTTTCAGGACATCTGTTTCCAACCAAGTGAGCCATGTTTACTGGGGGGGTTGGCAGTAATAGTAGAATGTGTAATTTCTGTGCAATTTAGAAATTGCATAGTGCAATCTCAGTTCCTCTTGTCATGTTAGTCATTGCATACCTTAGAGAGCTATTTGTAACATGTCAGAAATTTTGGGCGCGGGATGTTCCCCAATGCTGGAACAGGGACCCAGAGTGAAAAAGTTTGGGAACCCCTGCCCTATATCACCCACTGAATATCCTCACAAATTGAACTTGGCATACTGAGGAAGGGGAGGACAATCCTCCTCAGTGAATTTCATAAAAATAAAATATATTTAGTTTAGATAAAACACACTGTTTTGCAATGAAAGTCTGCAGTAGCCTCAACAGCACTCTGAAGGGTAACACCATGGTTTAGCCAGAGGACAGCTAGCTTCCGTCCTCTGGATATATTGACTTCAATACAAATCCTAGGAGGCTCATGGTTCACACCCCCTTCCATAGACTTACACAGTAATCATGACAACTTCCGGAGGATGTCCTCCAACCTATCAGAGATTTAGTAGCATGAACTGACATGTTGTCCACCCAATCAAAGGATTAGAGAATGAATCGAGTACTGAAAGCATAAGCTACAGCGAGCTAACACTGCAGTGCATAAAATGTGGTGAGTAGTTGACTCAAAGAGAGAAAAAGACAATAGTTGAACAGTTTTGAACAAATTCATTTATTCAAAAATGAAGGACTTTCACTTACTTAGCTAGCAAATGCAGCTAGCTAGTTTATCCTTCTCAAACACCCGCCTCAAATAGAGGGATTCTATGTTATCTAGCTGGCTATGACTATCAAACACAACAGTCAAGGTAAGTCAAGGTAAGCTTTTGGTTTTACAAATTTTTTGCCACCGGGGCCTGCCGGTGTAACTGCTAAACTGCTTACTGACTATTCACTGTAACGTTACTGCATGATTGTAGCGGGTTTACGAACAGGTTAGTTACATTAGCTATGTTGACTATGATGTTACTTTAGCTAATATGGTGACAACGATGTAGGCTGTGTGTAGTGGTTATGATATGGTTTGGCTTGGAAAGTTTTTTTCACCTGGTCACATACAGCTGATGTGTTGTGCATTGAAGTCCACAAACGAAGGGAAAAGGTGAGAGGAGGAGAGCGAATAGATGCGAGAAGGAGTACAACGTGGCTGCTATGAAAGGGAACTGTGTTTACATGGGGTGTATTCATTCCGTTTAAAAAAAAAACTTTCTTAACCGGAAGCAAACAGAACGTAACAGGGATGAACATACCTGAACTCTCCTTTGCAATTGTTGGACTAATGATTTCACCCTCTTTACCAGCTAGATGCAGGCAAGAGTGCAAGGTCTCACATTTTTCTCTTGACCTGTGTGCACCTATGCTTTCATTCATAGGCTAGGTTTTAGCAACCTCATGATATTATAGGCAAAATTAGAGTATTATGTAGTAGCCTAAACCTATCGATGTTACATTGAACTGGGTGAATGGAATATGAATGACAGTCATCCAATATGCTGTAATAGAAATAAGGTCATGCTCATGAAAAAAAAAACATCCTCCCTCATCATAAACGGCGGCAGGTAGCCTAGTGGTTAGAGCGTTGGACTTGTAACTGGTTGCAAGTTTGAATCCCCGAGCTGACAAGGTAAAAATCTGTCGTTCTGCCCCTGAACAAGGCAGTTAACCCCCGGGCGCCGAAGACGTGGATGTCGATTAAGGCAGCCCCCCGCACCTCTCTGATTCAGAGGGGTTGGGTTAAATGCGGCAGACACATTTCAGTTGAAGGCATTCGGTTGTACAACGGACTAATAATGGTGACGTTGACTTTAAACGGCACCGACCGCCACTGGGTGTTGTCATGTTGTGTAATTTTTTTATGATAGCATATTATTACCAATAGGGTTCAAGTCTACGACTTTATTCAACTAAGTAAACACTGAACTTTGATGACAGAATTGTTACCTTGTTCACATGTTAGCTTATTATGGTTTAGCTAGCTTCACCACTTCTAATGGTTTTATCCAACAGCTCAACAATGGGAGTGCACCAAACTGCGCTGTGGAGAAAAGAGATTGGCGGAGAGCAGGTGCCACTGCTCTGACGACTGCCTGGGTGCTGGTGACTGTTGTACCAACTTCAAACATGTCTGTCAAGGTGAGAAGAACTTTATGAAATGTACACGTCAATGTACACATTCCAATGTATCCATGTGTGTGCATCCAATGGATTCAATAGCTCAAATGTTTGCATTGAGACAGATTTGGAGGAACACTTGAAGTGATTTCTTTCTTCAATTTTCTAATTTGTACTTGTTTTCCCATAAATGAAGGAGAGACAGAATGGGTGGCAGATGACTGTGTGGATTTGGCGAGCCCTAAATGTCCAGCAAAGTACGTTTTAGTGCATAAAGGAATGCACACAATTGAAAAAACAAGAATGCCAAGATGATTAGAAAATGATTCAATATCTACCTGAATTATTACTAAATGTAAATGTTTCTAAAATCTATATTTTTACCCTTAGCTTTAAACTGCAGCCACTGCTCCTCATCTCACTGGATGGCTTGAGAGCAGAGTATCAACAAACATGGAGGTCCCTCATCCCTGTCCTAGACAAACTGAGTGAGTCCCATCATCCCTTTGTCAGATGGGATCAATTTGTGCCATCATCCCTATTCAACTGCCTTAACCATACCAATGGGCTTGCACATAAGGGATAATCTTTTTCAATATCCTTATCCCTCTAACAGGAACCTGTGGCACCTCTGCACCTTACATGCAGCCTGTGTTCCCCAGCATTACCTTCCCTAATCACTACACCATTGCCACGGTTAGCCTCATACTGTACATATCCTCACACACAACCCCATTGTTATGCACTATGCCAGGTATGAATTTTTAAAGACCCACAGAATTGTATATCAGCCAAAAATGGGTAATCAAATATACAGTTGAAGTCTGAAGTTTACATACACTTAGGTTGGAGTCATTAAAACTTGTTTTTCAACCACTCCACAAATTTCTTGTTAGCAAACTGTAGTTTTGGCAAGTCGGTTAGGACATCTACTTTGTGCATGACACAAGTAATATATTGAAGCAACATCTCAAGACATCAGTCAGGAAGTTAATCTTGGTTGCAAATGGGTCTTCCAAATGGACAATGACCCCAAGCATACTTCCAAAAATGGCTTAAGGACAAGAAAGTCAAGGTATTGGAGTGGCCATCACATAGCCCTGACCTCAATACTATAGAAATTTGAGTGCAGAACTGAAAAAGCGTGTGCGAGCAAGGAGGCCTACAAACCTGACTCAGTTACACCAGCTCTGTCAGGAGGAATGGGCCAAAATTCACCCAACTTATTGTGGGAAGCTTGTGGAAGGCTACCTGAAACATTTGACCCATGTTAAATAATTTAAAGGCAATGCTACAAAATACTAATTGAGTGTATGTGAACTTTTGACCCGCTGGGAATGTGATGAAAGAAATAAAAGCTGAAATAAATCATTCTCTCTACTATTATTCTGACATTCACATTCTTTTAAATAAAGTGGTGATCCTAACTGACCTAAGACAGGGAATTTTTATTTTTACTAGGATTAAATGTCAGGAATTGTGAAAAACAGTTTAAATATATTTGGCTTAAGTGTATGTAAACTTCCGACTTCAACTGTATGATAAATAAAAATATACAGCAGTTTGTGTCATTACCGAAACTGTGTAATTCATTTTGTCTTCTCCTTCACTAAATGTCCACTGTGTCATCTTTAGGGCATGTACTCAGAGTCCCACGGGCTGGTTGACAACAACATGTATGACCCTGTGTTCGACGCTTCCTTCAGTCTGTCAAGCGACGAGAAGTCCAACCCCAGATGGTACCTAGGTCAGCCTGTGAGTCCCACCCCCCTGCTTTCTGCTTTGCCGTTCACGTTGAGACCATTAGAGAGCTAGATAAGCAAAATACGAATACTCTTATTTGGTTTCCCACAGTCAGATACAGGGCCTACTGCCAACTTTTGAAAGTCAGCCTGACGTCAAAAAATGTTTTCATTGTGTGTAGTGCATTTCCGTGTGTTGCTGTAGTTCACAAAAGAACACAACTCTCTGCTCAACAGAATACTTCGATCAGTATTGAGCAGTGATTCGAAAATATTCTCACTCACAACCTTGTCATTTTAGATTTGGCACACTGCCAGTTACCAAGGACTGAGAGCAGGAACGTATTTCTGGCCTGGCTCAGATGTCAAAATCAATGGCAGTTTCCCAGACATCAACGTAGACTACAATGGGTAATATAATCAGGAATAAATTATCTTGTTTCTCATATATGAATAGACCGATAGCTTTACTGCCCTTGGATGATAAGAACTGTCATTTTCTATTGTTATGTCTTTGATTTTATTTCAGAAAAATACCTTTTGAGGAGAGGGTCTTCACACTCCTGAAGTGGCTACAGTTGCCAGATAATGAGAGGTAAATCACACATTTAAGTTAGAGGCATCCCAGCTACTAGCAGGCCTTTATCAGAGACATTCAAGCCTAAAGTGCATTGTGTATAATGTCATGGTGTAGAACAATTGTTGTCCCTGCAGGCCAGATTTCTTCACGTTGTACCTCGAGGAGCCGGACAAGTCGGGGCACAGCTTTGGTCCTGTCAGTGGAGGGGTAAGGTCAATAGGAAAACAACCAGGATGCATCTCATTAGTCTGAAGGTACTTCATATGCAATTAACTGAAATACCTTGACAGGCGATGGGCAAACGACAGGTTTCTGTCCACCATATTGCTTTCTCCTGCCCTGTGTTCTCAGATCATTGCATATTAAGGGAAGGAGAAGAGGTGAGGAACCAACTGCAGACTATTGAAATACCTCTGGTGCAACAACCTTACAACAACCTGCAGGTCAAAGCAGGATCAGGATTGTTAAGCTTATACTGTAACTACCATTCAAGAGCTTGGGACAATAAAGTTATATCTGCATTTAAAAAATATATATGTTATTGACATAGCCTTGTTCTGTTCAATGTTCTCTACCTATAAAGTACTCTAAATACAACAATTCATGTTGTTCAGTTCAAAAGAATACAAGATACAAATTGCTGACACCATTCAAATCAATGAGAGTTTGAAACATTAAAGCCAATTATCTCAGAATAATCTTTTTTTCTGATAGAACCTTATAGTCCCAAGCTCTCGCATTAATAAGATACGCTCTGAAGTACTTTGATGAAATGATCCATAAATCTTTATGAATAAAATAATAAAAATAACTTAGGCAGGATTATTCAATAGCTCACCGGAGCTGAGTAGCGGCATCTCAAATGTTCTATTACAGAATAGTAGAATTAACACTACTGCAGAGTTCCTGCACCTAAAAATAAACAGTACCAGCACACAAAATGAGTACGGGCACCTATTTCAGTCAAGCATTAAGGCTGCCACCTCAAAGGTGTTGTTCGATTCCTGTCAAGTACAAAACAGCAAAAGGTCATGATGTACTGCTTTGTTGTTACGTAATGTAATCCAAAAAGGCTCACTTCTTGTGTTTAGGTCAGGCATGTGTCGAAATGACCCTTTGTTTTTGTTCTCGTAACTGCTTTTAACATGCTTTTATAGCACCACAATCAACCCCTGACACAACTCTCATTTACAAAACATATAAACCAACTGGCAAGTGTCTTCACTGACATTTTCAACCTGTCCCTGACTGAGTCTGTAATACCAACATGTTTCAAGCAGACCACCATAGTCCCTGTGCCCAAGAACACTAAGGTAACCTGCCTAAATGACAACCGACCCGTAGTACTCAAATCTGTAGCCATGAAGAGCCATGAAGTGCTGGTCATGGCTCACATCAACACCATTATCCCAGAAACCCTAGACCCTCTCCAATTTGCACACCGCCCCAATAGATCCACAGACGATGCAATATCTATTTCATTCCACACTGCCCTTTCCCACCTGGACAAAAGGAACACCTATGTGAGAATGCTACTACAGCTCAGTGTTCAACACCATAGTGGTGCCCTCAAAGCTCATCACTAAGGACCCTGGGACTATATACCTCCCTCTGCAACTGGATCCTGGACTTCCTGACGGGCTGTCCCCAGGTGGTAAGGGTAGGTAACAACACATCCGCCACGCTGATCCTCAACACGGGGGTCCCTAAGGGGTGCATGCTCAATCCTCTCCTGTACTCCCTGTTCACTCATGACTGCATGGCCAAGCACGACTCCAACACCATCATTAAGTTTGCCGATGACACAACAGTGGTAGGCCTGATCACCGACAACGATGAGACAGCCTATAGGGAGGAGGTCAGAGACCTGGCAGTGTGGTGCCAGGATAACAACCTCTCCCTCAACGTGATCAAGACAAATGAGATGATTGTGGACTACAGGAAAAGGAGGACTGAGAACGCCTCCATTCTCATCGACGGGGCTGTAGTGGAGCAGGTAGAGCTTCAAGTTCTTTGGTGTCCACATCACCAACAAACTATCATGGTTCAAACACATCAGGATAGTCGTGAAGAGGGCGTGACAAAGCCTATTCCCCCTCAGGAGACTGAAAAGATTTGGCATGGATCCTCAGATCCTCAAAAAGTTCTACAGCTGCCCCATAGAGAGCATCCTGACTGGTTGCATCACCACCTGGTATGGCAACTGCTCAGCCTCTGACCGCAAGGCACTACAGAGGGTAGTGCGTACGGCCCAGTACATCACTGGGGCCAAGCTTCCTGCCACCCAGGACCTCTATACCAGGCGGTGTCAGAGGAAGTACCTAAAAACTGTCAAAGACTCCAGCCACCCTAGTCAAAGACTGTTCTCTCTGCTACCACACGGAAACTGGTACCAGAGCGGCAAGTCTAGGTCCAAAAGGTTTCTTAACAGCTTCTACCCCCAATCCATAAGACTCCTGAACAGCTAATCAAATGGCTACCCAGACTATTTGCATTGTCCCCCCCTCCCTCTTTTACTCTGCTGCTACTCTCTGTTTATTATCTATGCATAGTCACTTTAACTCTACCTACATGTACATATTACCTCAACTAACCTGTGCCCCCACACATTGATTCTGTACCGGTTCCCTTTGTATATAGTCTCGCACATGTTATTTTACTGCTGCTCTTTAATTATTTGTTATTTTTATTTTTTACTAATCTATTTTCTACTTAACACTTATTTTTCTTAAAACTGCATTGTTAGTTTTGGGCTCCCGAGTGGCACAGCGGTCTAAGGCACTGCATCTCAATGCAAGAGGGGACACTACAGTCCCTGGTTTGATTCCAGGCTGAATCACATCCGGCCGTGATTGGGAGTCCCATAGGGCGGCGCACAATTGGCTCAGCGTCGTCTGGGTTTGGCCGGGGTAGGCCTTCATTGTAAATAAGAATTTGTTCTTAACTGATTTGCGTAGTTAAATAAAGGTTAAATAAAATAAATTGGTTAAGGACTTGTAAGTAAGCATTTCACTGTAAGGTACCTGCTGTATTCAGTGCATGTGACAAATAACATTTGATTTGATAGACGGAGCAACCCACTGAATAATTTTGATGAAATGCATATCCATGACCGCTGTATACAACACACATGGCTTAGATTCAATGCTGAACGCCAAATTAAAGTGCTCACCAAAAGGTGAAAGTTCAATGTCTTGCTCACATGTGAACAAATGGTGCGGTTGACAATTATGTTGGGTATACTTTTACTCTCCATTGAAAAGGCCCCTTCAAATCAGTTGCCTTATAAATGCAAACATATTGTTACAATCATCATGATGCAAAGCTATGATCTAATGACATTTACGTTTTGTAGTAACCCCAAGAGAAAATGACATAGCTTTTCTTTATAATCATGCATAAATCACAAGTAAACACACATCAAAGTGTGTTTTACTTTTTGTAAATAGACTGGTACTTAACAATAATCAAGGTTTGATTATGTTGAGGGTGCCATTAGCCTTGTTCAATGAAGTCATTGAAGACTACAGTCACAGATATAACAGTCTCACAAGTTTCTCACTGTATTTCAGTTGATCGAGGCTCTCACAGGAGTGGACAAGGTCATTGGTCAACTGATGAACGGACTCAAACAGCTGAACCTGCATCAGTGTCTCAACATCATCATCGTAGCTGACCACGGTAGGAGGCTAATAAATCAAAGGAATCAAATGTATTCACCCATTACCTCCACAAATCTGACATCTGGACAGCAAATGGACCTCTTTTCCATAGACCTAGTATATCTAAAAATAGTATGCATTGTTGTATTAGTGTTGTGGCTTATAGTTCAATGCTATACAAAGAAGTCTGTTTGGAAAATTCAACAAAAACTTTATTGGGCTACACCAATAGGTATGGAGGACACAAGTTGTGATAGGAAGGAAGTCCTCCAGGATCTACTCCAGGTGGAAAATGTTCGTGATCTATACGTCTACGAGGGACCTTTTGGGAGAATTAGATCCAATGACAAAAACCAACCCTGTGAGTGTAAGACCAAACATGTGAAAAATTTACCCTTTCTTTGTATTGCAATAAAAATGACATATTCCTGTTGTTTCCTTTGACAGTGGACTCGGCCCGACTTGTAGCCAACATGACGGTGAGTAAGAAGCTACAATAAATCATTCACCTTGATTTAAACTAGCCTTGACTGCAATATTGACCGGAAATGCTCCAATTGAGGAATAATCAAATGTTTAGGCAAACTGAACATGTTCATATGTTGTTTGTATTCAGTCCCATAATGTTTTGTCCCTAATACTGTATCTGTTATAGAAACCTACTAATTGATCAACAATATTCTGTTGTTTTCTTGGGATTCCAGTGCAAGAAGAACGGTCAGAAGGTCAAGCCTTACCTCAAAAACCATCTGCCCAAGCGGTTCCACTACGCAAACAGTAGACGCATTGAGGACGTCAGCGTGTTAGTCAATCCAGGATGGCTGTTCGAGAGGTACCGATTTAAGAAACTCCACCCTACTTTATAAACATAACCCTGGTGTGGATTTAAGTAGGGCATGATGTAGGCTTCTTACATATTTCTGTGTTATGTTATAGATACCCAGGGTCTTTGACCTTCTGTGCAGGTGGAGCTCATGGGTATGACAATGATGATGCCGGTATGCATGTGAGTAGGAAGGAGATCCATTTACTCAAATAAATCAGTTAGTGAATGAGTACAGACTTCATTTGATTGGTTTAAAAAATATACTGAACAAAAATAGGAACGCAACATGCAACAATTTCAACAATTTTAGTGAGATATAGTTAATATAAGGAAATCAGTCAATTGAAATACATTCATTAGACCCTAATTTATGGATTTCACATTACTAGTCAGGGGCACAGCCATGGGTGGGCCTGGGAGGGGATAGGCCCACCCACTGGGGAGCCAGGCTCAGACAATCAGAATGAGGTTTTTTTTTACCATAAAAGGGCTTTATCGCAGAAATACTCTTCAGTTTCATCAGCCGTCCCGGTGGCTGGTCTCTAACAATCCGTAGGGGAAGAAACCAGTTGTCGAGGTCCTGGGCTGGTGTGGTTACACGTGGTTGGCGGTTGTGAGGCTGGTTGGACGTACAAATTCTCTAAAACAACGTTGGAGGCAGCTTATCGTAGCGAAATTAACATTCAATCCTCTGGCAACAGCTCTGGTGGACATTCCTGCAGTCAGCATGCCAATTGCACGCTCCCTCAAAAACTTGAGACATCTGAGGCATTGTGTTGCAAATTTTAGAGTGGCCTTTTATTGTCCCCAGCACAAGGTGCACCTATGTAATGATCATGCTGTTTAAACCAGCTTCTTTATATGCCACACCTATCAGGAGAAAGGCTCACTAACTGGGATGGAAAAACTATTTGTGCAAAGAAATTTTGAAAAATAAGCTTTTTGTGCTCATGGAACATTTCAGGGATCTTTTATTTCAGCTCATGAAACATGGGACCAACACTTTACATGTTGTGTTTATATTTTTGTTTATATCATTGTCCATTTGGAAGACCCATTTGTGACCAAGCTTTAACTTCCTGACTGATGTCTTGAGATGTTGCTTCAATATATCCACATAATTTTCCATCCTCATGATGTCATCTTTTTTGTGAAGTGCCCCAGTCCCTCCTGCAGCAAAGCACCCCCACAACATGATGCTGCCACCGCCGTGCTTCACGGTTGGGACAGTGTTCTTCGGCTTGCAAGCCTCCCCCTTTTTCCTCCAAATATAAAAACAGTCATTATGGCCAAACAGTTCTATTTTTGTTTCATCAGACCAGAGGATATTTCTCCAAAAAGTACGATCTTTGTCCCCATGTGCAGTTGCAAACCATAGTCTGGCTTTTTTATGGTGGTTTTGGAGCAGTGGCTTCTTCCTTGCTGAGCGGCCTTTCAGGTTATGTTGATATAGGACTCGGTTTACTGTGGATATAGATACTTTTGTACCTGTTTCCTCCAGCATCTTCACAAGGTCCTTTGCTGTTGTTCTGGGATTGATTTGCCCTTTTCGCACCTAAGTACGTTCATCTCTAGGAGACAGAACGCGTCTCTTTCCTGAGCGGTATGACGGCTGCGTGGTCCCATGGTGTTTATACTTGCGTACTATTGTTTGTACAGATGAACGTGGTACCTTCAGGCATTTGGAAATTGCTCCAAAGGATGAACCAGACTTGTGGAGGTCTACAATTGTTTTTCTGAGGTCTTGGCTGATATCTTTTGATTTTCCCATGATGTCAAGCAGAGAGGCACTGAGTTTGAAGGTAGGCCTTGAAATACATCCACAGGTACACCTCCAATTGACTCAAATGATGTCAATTAGCTTATCAGAAGCTTCTAAAGCCATGACATCATTTTCTGGAATTTTCCAAGCTGTTTAAAGGCACAGTTAACTTAGTGTATGTAAACTTCTGACCCACTGGAATTGTGATACAGTGAATTATAAGTGAAATAGTCTGTAAACAATTGTTGGAAAAATTACTTGTGTCATGCACAAAGTAGATGTCCTAACCAACTTACCAAAACTACAGTTTGTTAACAAGAAATTTGTGGAGTGGTTGAAAAACGAGTTTTAATGACTCCAACCTAAGTGTATGTAAACCTCCGACTTCAACTGTTCAGCCGTGGCCAAAATCTTTGAGAATGACACAAATATTAATTTCCACAAATTTTGCTGCTTCAGTGTCTTTAGATATTTTTGTCTGGTGTTACTATGGAATACTGAAGTATAATTACAAGCATTTCATAAGTGTCAAAGGCTTTTATTGACAATTACATGAAGTTGATGAGAAGAGTCAATATTTGCAGTGTTGACTTCTGCAATCCGCCCTGGCATGCTGTCAATTAACTTCTGGGCCACATCCTGACTGATGGCAGCCCATTCTTGCATAATCAATGCTTGGAGTTTGTCAGAATTTGTGGGGTTTTGTTTGTCCACCCGCCTCTTGAGGATTGACCACAAGTTCTCAATGGGATTAAGGTCTGGGGAGTTTCCTGGCCATGGACAAAATATGGATGTTTTGTTCCCCGAGCCACTTAGTTATCACTTTTTCCTTATGGCAAGGTGGTCCATCATGCTGGAAAAGGCATTGTTAGTCACCAAACTGTTCCTGGATAGCTGGGAGAAGTTGCTCTCGGAGGATGTGTTGGTATCATTCTTTATTCATGGCTGTGTTCTTAGGCAACATTGTGAGTGAGCCCACTCCCTTGGCTGAGAAGCAACCCCACATAGACTGACCAGGTGAAAGCTATGATCTCTTATTGATGTCCCTTGTTAAATCCACTTCAAATCAGTCTAGCTGAAGGGGACAGGTTAAAGAAGGTTTTTTAAGCATAGAGACAATTGAGACATGTATTGTGTTTGTGGGCCATTCAAGGGGTGAATGGGCAAGACAAAAGATTTAAGTACCTTTGAGAACCGCAATGCTGCACAGTATCCACTGTGTATCAATAATGGTCCACCACCCAAAGGCCATCCAGCCAACTTGACACAACTGTAAGCATTGCAGTCAACACGGGCCAGCATCTCCATGGAACGCTTTCGACAACTTGAGGATACCATGCCACGAGGAGGCTGTTCTGAGGGCAAAAGGGGGTGCAACTCAATATTAGGAGGGTGTTCCTAATGTTTTTTACACTCAGTGTATATTGATATTGTTGTATTTAAGAGATAGAAAATTGATAACTTAACCCTAAGATGAAGACCCTCTTTATTCTCCTCAGGCTATGTTCTTAAGCTATGGACCCAAGTTTCATTACAAAACCGAAATAGAACCATTCTCCAATATTGAGCTCTACAATCTCATGTGTGGTGAGTAGCAGTAAATATAGCAGTAAATTACAGGGTAAGTTGTCTGTGTTAACCAAGAAATTGTTTCTGTCAGTCCATCATGTGAAAGGGCTGGGTATTGATTAATAAGTAAGTTGTACGCGGGGCGAGGGCTTGACCATTCACTGGCCAATCAACGTGTTCCATGGCTTAATACTGCATGCGGTTGTCTCAAGTTGTGTAGGTTATTGACGGTCTTTCGATGTCATCAACTCCAATTCGGCTGGGGGGCACGGAATATTCTCGTCCTAGTCCGTTTATTAAATAGCATAGGCTACAGTAATTTATAATAGCAAAAACAATATACATCCAGTTTTTGATAAATATGTTTGGAGTGTTGGCAGTCAACATTGTTGTAATTGCTTCACCTATAGGCCTATACATGTCTTTACGCATCGTATTTCCCCTGAAATAAAAAATACTAGGCTCCCCTAACCACCGTTGATATTTCATTATAGGACTGAATGGCTGTACGATCTAGCCAAAATACTTTTTCAATGGTTTTTTTTGAGAGAGAGAGAAATGTGAAGACATGCAGGTCATATTATACCATTAGAAAAAAATATTTATTTCAATTTGTTTCTCAAAATGAACCCAATAATTCAGACACATGGAACATCTTAAACAGTATCATCCACAATGGGGCAAAACTAAATTCAACTAATGAGCTAAATACGATTTAAAAAAGTGAAAAATTATTAGAAATAAAATCTGATAAAAAAGTAAGATCCCAAACAAATATTACAACCTTTAATACAGAACTTCTCCTCCTGCTTCTCTCTCTTGATGCTTATTTTGTGGGTGGAAGCATCAAAGTGTACCTCCTATTTTTAAAGGTGGCAAAGCGGTCAAAAACGCTATTGTGGCTTAGTGGCCCAAGCACTTCACCCTCAATGGACATGGCTGCAAGACTTTCAAGCCTTTTCTGACCCATTGTCTTACGCAACCAGGAGTGCAGCCGGCGCAGTGCACTAAAGGACATTTCACAGGAGCAGCTGCTCACAGGAATTGTGAGGGCAACCTGAATGATTTCCTTCAGAGAAGGAAACATATCATCATCCAGGAGGTTATGCACAGCAAGCATATCTTTGGGAGGACATCCAGCCTCTCTTTTCCGAGCAAGAAAGTTTCTGGCCACCAACATCTCTTCTGTTTTAACATCAATACCGTAGTGCTTGGCAAACTCTGTTAAGCATGATGTATCTAGGAAGTGTTTTGAGTTGGGGCTGCATGCCTGTATGCCTTTGAGCAGACCTGCACCTATAGTCGAGAATCGCTGGTCAAGCTCACAAACCATCCTGTCCAAGCAGGGGAGCAACGGCTCTGTTTTCATTGTTTGGGAGCATGACAATTCTGTGCCTAAACCCAAGGAGGTCTCCACCACAAAATCTCCCATTTTCCTCTGTTTGCGCTTTCTTGCTGCATCTGCCTCTGGAATATTGTGAATTTCACAGAGTGCTTTGGTTCTGTCATAAAGTTCTGTGGCAAATGCATCTGTGTGTTTGCCTATCAGTGTCACATACAGCTTGTTTGCCGAAGGAGGAACTCATGTAGTCCCTCAGTTACAGAAAGAAGGGACTGAAACATCAGTAGCAAATACATGGTGGAGAATTTATGAAGCTGTGCTCTCAGACCAACACTCATGGGGGATCCAATGGCAGATAGACAATCAAAAATAGCAGTTAAAGTGTCCAGGACTGCATTTATGGACCGCAGCTGGCATGCCCAGCGAGAGTTTGAGAGCTGTACTAGTTCCGCTGATGCTATTCCAAGTTTGGATTGAGCTTCTTTGAACTTGTGGTGGTTAACTAGGGATGTACTGAAAAATGAATACACGTTCTCCAAGAAACTGAAAAACTCAGCAGTCTCCAAAATAGCCCTATAAGTATGACACAACACTAATTTGCTATCGATTGGGCATGAAATGACTTCATTTCTGGTAGTGCTAGTAAATTCTCCTTAACTGTCCCCTCTGTCACATACCTAACACGCAGAGCCAACAGTTCAGACTGTCCATCCCTGGCCTCATCCGCCATAATGGCATACATTCCAGATTTTGACATCTCAGAGACCATGGTGTCCATAATCTCTTGAGCACAGCATTCGATCATGTCATTCTGAGATTCTGGAGAGAGATACGTCGCATTTGATGGAGTATTGTACCTTTGCAGGAAAGGGTCAAACTCCTTCAAAAGCTCCATACATTCAAGAAAGTTCCCTCTATTTGTGCTTTCACTAGATTCAGAGAGTCTGTCTTCCTAACATTGAGGTGACCGCAACAATTCTCCTCAGATTCTCCCTTCTCTCTGCAATATCACTAGCATGGGCAGATGTTAAAATCTTAGCAATGTTCCCATGACTGCTAGTTGCCTGGTAGCTTTGCCATGCCACAACACTGTCTCTGTGTGTTTGTGCCATTTCATGTTTACCAAAGATAAACAAAGCTTTTTTCCAATTTTTGCAGCCATTACTGACAAAATAATCAAATGTAATGTTTTTGCCAAAAACTCTACATGGAAAGCAGAAAGCTGCGTTTTTGTGAACAGAGTACTCTACCCAAATGTATTTCTCAAACCAGCAGTGCTGAAATGCCCTTTTCTGTGTACCAATACTTTTGTGTGGGTAGCTATTCAGCTTCACTTGTCTGGGCCCAGTGTCTTTGTCACCTAAATCGCTCTCATTTTGGAAGGAGTTGCTGCAGAGGCTTGATTACTTTCTCTGGATCTGTTAATTGTCCCTCTTTCTCTGGGCATGCTTGCTCTCTCTCACTTATACAGATCGCATGTTGATCTCTGCCTTGCATAGAAGCCTCTCTTTCTGCATGACCCTTTAAGATCATGAACATCAATTATTTATGCCTAACAAAAGTAAGACATATGCTGTACAAATTGAACTGAAAGCTTAAACATCTACATGCTTTTTTTTTCTCACTAACCTCATGTCACCTTTTCTACACATGACCTATTGATAATTGTTGTGCAATGAATGGCCTACTGAATGAAAGCAACTGAGTATGAAAAGATATGTCCATGATGTTACGTCATCTGTCTTATTTATAGCCTGGGACAGATAGCAAAACTACATTAAATACAACGTTAACTAGATATCATCAACTAGATAACTTATGTCGAATTTAAAAGTTACCGTTAGCTAGCTCGCAATGTCTGTTACACTGTAACTTACAGGCAGCCTCACATAAAAACGTATTAGTTAACAAATCTTTGATTATGACCAAAGTCTATAGTAGTGAATACTCTCTCTCTCTCTCTCTCTCTCTCTCTCTCTCTCTCTCTCTGTTCTAACTTACCACAAATTCAATTACAATAACTTGTAATTCACATCGTAGCCTATCTGCATGAATCCGTCCTGTCAGAGCCTTTTCCGGGCTAAAGCCCCCCTAAAATAGGCCTAGCAACATCCCTGTTACCAACCCTCCCACCTCAACACAAGTGAGCTGATGTAAGACAGGTAAATAGCTGAACCTGGCGCAAGGGGTGGAAATGCCAGAGCGCCAGTTTTTACATGACGAAATTTGACAATTGCGCTGCTTTAGCGCTAGCCAAAAATATAACTCCTAGTATTTGAACACTGCATTATTGAGGAAGAGCTTGTAAGTAAGCATTTCGCTGGACTGTTTTACACCTGTTGTATCCTGTACAAACGACTAATAAGATTTCATTTGATTTGATCTCAAACATGAATAGTATGTGCATTGTAACATTGTCCATGTGAAACCCTTTCAGATGTGTTGGGGATCTCCCCATCCCAGAACAATGGAAGCCACGGCAGTATGAACCATCTCCTGAGGACTCCCTGGCACACTCCCAAAAACCCTGCAGAGCAGACAACCCCTGGGCAGTGCTCTCTGGTGATCCTTGAACCCACAGATACCCTGGACTGCACATGCCCCTCCTTGGTAGTACCCCTTGCTTACATTGAGTATACCAAACATTAGGAACACCTTCCAAATATTGAGTTGCACCCCCTTTTGCCCTCAGAACAGCCTCAATTCCTCAGGGCATGTTCATCTATAATGTAACCTATATAATCCCCAAGAGAAATGATTTATCATTAGAGGACCATAAACAATATCTAGTAATGCTGCATATGCCAAGAAAGGTTCAAATCTCACCTTTCTGGAATAGTTTTTTAATAAATTGCTGAGGTGTAGTCCCTTTTCAGGACACAAGTGCAAGTACACAATACAAATATGATGAAAATATGTAATATGACGTATTTCCTATTCAATAAACATTTATGAATAAGGCTTGAAATGACATATATGCTTTCTAAATATAGTATAAACAAATTATAAAACTAATAACTATAACATCACACAGCTCTATAGCTTGACTTCCTGAACTCGCTTTTCATCTCATACTAATCTTGTCCATCTATGACAAACAGAAAGTGTTTTTTGTTTAACATGATGGTCCTCCCATGCCTACATCGCTGCTTTGAAGTTGCAGTATACACCTCTTAATATTATAGTGATAAGAAGCTGGTATTATACAGTACAGTATATTAAGCACATTTTAATTACCCTAACCATAGAACGTCTCTGTCTCCAATGTTGTTGATATTCATGAAATAATCAATTAACTAAAGGATCAATATTGTCAGAGTCTTATCTATAACAACATCATATCTTGTTTCTTTCCAGAGTGGAACTAATCCAAATAGTCGTCTGAATCTGACAGCTGCTGAAGGTAAATATTATGTGAGAGACAGTATGGGCAGATTATTGTCCGAATATTATCATGATTAACAAGCAATTATGATACCAGATGGTACATTGAGTTTAGCAATAATACTTCATTATAAACTGGTTGGTTTGAGCCCTTAATGCTGATTGTCTGAAAGCCGTGGTATACCACGGTTTTGTCCACAAAATACTTCTAACTGTTTTAATTACGTTGGTAACCAGTTTATAATAGCAATAAGGCACCTCAGGGGATTGTGGTATACCGTAAAACTTCATTTAAACGCAGAGTCTCAAATAGTCACCTGTCCCTTTTAATAGCCAGACAAGAGCACACATTTCAGCAAATAAACACCTGTTTCAAATAAACGCCCTGTCTAAATGAAATGTTTACTGGGTCACTATGAATTACCATTAATTGTTTACAAGATTTAATGTTTGATTTGTTAAATAAATTATTTAAATAATTCAGTAATGACTCAAAAGAATTGTCAATCATCCGTTTTTTACTGCCAGTAAGAAACTGCTAGCCATTGGCTGCTAACAGCTGAACACTGCTAGCAAAAGTATAACACATTAGTGCAGGTAATTAAGAAATTGATAAAAATTCTGGAAGTGCAAATAAGCAAAAGTTGAGTGCATTAAGGAAATAGATACATGGCTCAAATAGAAGTCTGTCTCTAATAAGCGCCTGTTGTGTCCATTGATTTAAGCAAATAAACGCCCAGGCTATTAATTTTAAGTTTTACGGTATGGCCAATATACCACGGCTAATAGCTGTATCCAGGCACTCGATGTCAACCCCAACACACGTTCATATTATTGTTACCAATCAACTGCATTACAGTTCAAAATGATTTTGACTACCACCACCAATTTGCTATGCTAACCAGCTTATACGAACGAAAGTTAGCATTTAGCAGTCACTTCTTAACCTGAAAAGGGACAACTTCTACATGGTATGCAGCCAAATATATACAAATCAGACTTAAGTAACCACATTGTGGGCCTGTTACAATACATAAATCATGACGAATTTGAAGAATATCCACTTTGTTAGAACAGATTTGTTGAATGTGTGCCAATCTGGTCAATGCGTCTGCATCCCATTGACTCCTTTACCACATCTATGGCATTGTTGAATATCCATTTCTGATTGCCTTGAAGGCGATTCTAGAGCGTGCATTATTTAAGTGATAATGCCCAAGAAGACGGTGTTTGGAGGATATATTGGCATGGGTGATGTTAGAAAACCGTGCCATTATATCCTTCAAACACTGGATTCGAGGGCATTATCACGTTTATACAATGGGTTACCAACATATTCAAATAATGATTGTCATATTTTCATTAAAAACATTATTTTGATTAATATCTTCATACTATTTCACCCTTCTACAAGACATAGTCCCAACACAAATCTAGAGTTGCTACCCAAGCCGGCTGCTCGTTCGTTCTATTGTTTCGGTTGCCAGAGACAAGACCCAGTCTTTCATTCTTTTTTTTTTTATGGACACGACCCATTCGTTGGTTATAAATATTCCATTGCCATACTGGCTGGCAACGTTCTTATCCCATGCTTTCTAGCTAGCCAACTACGGCTAACTTACAGTCAAGTCAAAAAGTGCAGCCAGAGTAACAGCAAAGTAGCTGCATTTGTATTTGTTTAAGCTGTTTTCTAGTGACATTTATTTGGATACATCCATAACAATGAGCTAATGAGACGCGATTTTGACTGGCATAAAACATTTTCTCACTCGTCAGATGAGCTAGCCAACAACACAGCTAACAATCACTTCAAACTCTCAGGTATCATGGTAAGACCCAAGTGCAGACTGTGTGAAGTAACAATGTTTATTGTAACAGGGGCAGGCAAACAACAGGTCAAGGCAGGCAGGGGTCGATAATCCAGAGTAGGAGCAAAGGTACAGGACGGCAGGGTAAAAACCAGGAGGACGATAAAAAGGGAGGCTGGGAAAAGACAGGAGCTGACAGGACAAACTTGGAAACAGAAGACAAAGGGCTGTGAGACATGGCTTTAATTCTAAACACAGGAAAGGTAGGAAGTATACAGAGGGTACAGGGCAACAGAGGACGAACAGCAGAGGAGCTAATGATCTTGGAGCAGGGGGGGACGGGGGATGGGTCTCGGCTTCCGGGTTGGTGTAGCCGCGGGGCTATAGCGGCCTGCCAGCGCATCTGGCTTGACCTTCTTGGATACCGGTCGGTGCTTCGGAAGCGAAGTGGTCCAGGCCTTACTGAACCTCTCCCGGGGGTCCTGGTACTCCATGGGGCTGGCGGAGAGGTTGGGGGCAATTTCCAAGCCCCCAGGAAGACGTCCCGGGGCAAGCAGAGCTGACTTCAGGCAATGATTGTGGCAGGACGGGCTCCAGCCCACGATGGCACCATTAGCTTAGTCAATAGAGGGATTGTGTTGCTGGAGCCAAGAGAATCCCAATACCACGGGAACCTGCGGAGACTCAACCAGTAGAAATTGGATCGTCTCGCTGTGGTTCCCCGACACTCAACGGTTGGTCTGGTGGTCTGGTGGGTGACCCAGCCTATAGAGCGCCCATCCAGCGCTCTAACACCCATGGGAATGGAGAGGGGTTGAGTGGGGATGCCCAGAGACTCACATCGGCCCCCGAGTTGATGAGTACCTGGAGAGACTTGGACTGGTTGCCCCACAGCAGGGTGGCATGGAGAGGGAGGCGAGTAAGAGGAGAAGAACAATTAACTTTAAGACCCACCAGTGTACTCACTCCAACTAATGAGCTAGGTCACTTGAAGGGACAGGTAGACAAAAAATGACTGGCAGGACCTCAATACAGACGACTCTGGGTGTCAAGTCTGTGTACATGTTCGGCTGGAGACAGCCTAGCCCTGCTGCATCGGCTCGGGAAGAGGTGAATCGGCAGTCTCCGGAAGCTCTTGGAGGGACTCTGGTAAGCTCGGATCCTCTCGGGTACGTAGACATCAGGAACTTCATCAGCTGCAAGGAACGCCACCGCATAGTCTGCCACACTGAGGATGTCCTGCTGAAGCTGGAGTAACTTCCGGGTAGCCTCTCTCCCGGACACTGGATCCTCAAACTTCTCACCGCCACGAATATCTCCAGACTGAGGCAGACGGCGGATTGTTGCTCCCACTCTGCCGTGGCCCAGACGAGTGCCCTCTCGGCCATCAGCATTATAAGAAGGCTGCAGCTCGAAAGCGAGGGAGCACTGGGAGAGAAAGGCCCGGCAGGTTCTGGAATCTCCATCGTAGCGCTCCTGGGGAGGTAAGCGGGGTTCCCGGGAAACCGGGGTGATGGCGCTGCTACCAGACGGGTTATAGAGGGGCTGGGAGGTTACCGTCGTAGTAGGCTGCCTAGTAGGCAACCCACGGAATTTATCCAGCAATGCGTCCAAGGCTAGGTCGTGACGTTCGGCCACGGCCTGGAACCCTTCCATCAGACCGAGAAGCAACTCCTCGTGAATACCAGTGGTGGCTCCTTGGGAGGAGAGGGCGTTGCGGAGCTGGTCCAAGTCTGCTGGGTCAGTCATGGCCAGTTCGTACTCTCAGGTATCAAGGTAAGACCCAAGTGCAGACTGTGTGAAGTAACAATGTTTATTGTAACAGGGGCAGGCAAACGACAGGTCAAGGCAGGCAGGGGTCGATAATCCAGAGTAGGAGCAAAGGTACAGGACGGCAGTCAGGCTCAGGTAAAAACCAGGACGAGAGGCTGGGAAAAGACAGGAGTTGACAGGACAAACGCTGGTAAGCTTGACAAACAAGACGAACTGGCAACAGACAGACAGAAAACACAGGTATAAATACACAGGGGATAATGTGGAAGATGGGCAACACTTGGAGGGGGGTGGAGACAAGCACAAAGACAGGTGAAACAGATCAGGGCGTGACACAAACTGAAGCTGGAAAGATTGCAAACTAGCTGCACTTCGTTTCATTTGACCTTTTTTCTTTGTATATATCCATAAAAATAGAAATTCCAGTTTTGACTTGATCGAAATACATGAAATCTATAAAATGCAATTTAATGCTATATAAATCAATAACATTTTCACTGATTATGACAGAATCATCAAACTAGGTATGATTTATTCTATAAATGTCTAGTATACTTTTACAACCTTTGCTTTGAGTAGAAATTCCAGTTTTGATATGATAGAAATACATAAATCTCAAATATTGCTTTTAAGATGAAGAAATCTAATCTAAAAAGTGAAAATATGCATTTATTTACAATAACTCTAAAGAAATGTTAATTTCAAGTGCAATTTGTTCTATATGAAGTTAGACAATATTTACATAACGTTCTACAATGTTTACAATCTTAAATTGTATGACAAATCAATGTTCGCATTTTTGTGCAAAGGTTCCACATTTTAAAGTAGTTACAAGGCACAACAGTCATTTATTTATACGTCTCCAATTTAACAGCAAAGAGGCCCCTTCCAATCATTTTCTATTTTGGCTTTTTGAAGTCCTTCTTTGTTATCCCAGACAGGCTGAATGGTACCATCTCTGGCACACAGAGTATTCTATCTGCAGTATTAAAAACATAAAACAGGGTTATGTTTATTTACATGTAAATTACAGTTCTGGAATACCCAAATTCTGTTACATGCTTTTTCAGTTAGGAACATTTTCAAATTGAATTGGATTTTTTTTCATTTTCTAAATTGTCTTTAAATGACATGCATTTGACCATAACCCTGACAGAACCACACATAACTGTGGTGTTAATCATCATTGAGTATTCAGACAATACAAATCAGAGTAATAAAGGCAGACATTAAAAACGTATGTGTTGATAAAAAGGTATCACACATCAATGTTGTAATATCAAACATTACAATAATGGCAGTCTTTGAAATCCAAATCAGTTTAATCGTCACTTGTGCCATATACAATGTGTGTGCCTGTTACAGTAAATTGCTGTCATAGTATGTATCTAGTATCTAGAATAATAAAATAGAGTAATGATAATAGAACATTAGAGCAATAACTAGGGTTGCAAAGGGCCGGAAATATTCAGGAAATTTTCCATGGGAAGTTAAGCCAGGGAATTTGGGGAATTTTGCTTAAATTCATCAAAAAAGTAAACTTATAACATTGAACCTTTTTTTGTGGGATACACATAAGGCAATTCTAGGTCTTGTGGCATATTTTGGTTAAACTATCCCCAATTCAATGGAATTGCAACCCTCTGCATGCACAGTGCATTCTTCCATCACATATATCTGATTCTCAAGCTCTTGCACACAAATGAGGTGCTTTTGAGCCCACACTACTACACTGTCTGAGCCAAGGACTACATGCTTTCTGGTAAGTTTTGATTACAATACTGGGTGGAGTGAATATTTTTTATGTGACATATGATTTTTTTGTTAACTAGTAAATAGTAGCCTACAGCAAAGTGTGTTTAAATAATTTCTAACAATTTCTGCTAGTTAGTTTTTGCTACCATGTGGGTTTTAGCTTGCTTGAGCCTGCTAACTGAGGAGTTTAATTTTATCTTACAAAGGAGTTATTTAATCTAACTGCTTAACTATTGATCTGTACATGGAATGGTATTTGGGGAGGGGTTTCTAATTTTTTCCTAATCTTTACAGGAAAATGCCTCGGGTACTATCTGATGTGTGGAGACACTGCAGCTAATGTAGAAGGAAAAGCTGTGTACATTTGCAATACTGTGCCAAATCATATGTGAAGAATGCCAGATAATTCTGCATCTTTGTTGCAAAGTGCATAAAGTTCCCTCAGCGCTCACAACAAGCAACCTCTGACAAAAGTCCCTCTACTTCTATTCGAGGTGAAAATGATGAATCAGACACCTTATCGATAGCAACAGCTCATGGTCCTCCTGGAATCAGACGTTTTATTGACTCAATGGAGGAACGTAGTCAGAGAAATGCTGATGAATGTCTTGCTCGAGCTGTGTATGCAACTGGTTCACCTCTGATGCTCACAGGCAATGTGTATTGGAAGAGATTTCTGAATGTTCTTCACCCAGCATACACCCCTCCAACCAGACCTGCTTTATCTACTCATTTGCTGGATGCAGAGTTCAACATAGTTCAAGTGAAGGTCAAGCAAATCAAAGAGAAAGCAGACTGTATTGCAATCATCTCTGATGGGTGGTCGAATGTTCGTGGGCAAGGAATAATTAACTACATCATCTCCACCCCTCAACCAGTATTCTACAAGAGCACAGACACCAGGGACAACAGACACACCGGTCTCTTCATTGCAGATGAGCTGAAGGCAGTCATCAATGACCTTGGACCACAGAAGGTATTTGCACTGGTGACAGACAATGCTGCGAACATGAAGGCTGCTTGGTCTAACGTGGAGGAGTCCTACCCTCACATCACACCCATTGGTTGTGCTGCTCATGCATTGAATCTATCTGCTCCTCAAGGACATCATGGCACTGAAAACAATGGATACACTCTACAAGAGAGACAAGGAAATGGTTAGGTATGTGAAGGGTCATCAAGTTATAGCAGCAATCTACCTCACCAAGCAAAGTGAGAAGAATAAGAGCACCACATTGAAGCTGCCCAGCAACACGTATTGGGGTGGTGTTGTCATCATGTTTGACAGTCTCCTAGAGGGGAAGGAGTCTCTCCAAGAAATGGCCATATCACAGTCTGCCGATATGGACAGCCCCATCATGAGGATCCTCCTGGATTATGTATTTTGGGAGAGAGTGGTAAGCAGCCTGAAACTCCTGAAACCTATAGCAGTAGCCATTGCACAGATGGAGGGGGACAATGCCATCCTGTCTGATGTTCAGACTCTGCTTGCAGATGTAAGAGAAGAAATCCGTACTCCCCTGCCCACTTCACTGTTGCTCCAAGCAGAGGAAACTGCAGTAATGAAATACATCAAAAAGACTTCTGCCTGAAGCCCATACAAGCCGCAGCATACATGTTGGACCCAAAGTATGCTGGCAATAGCATTTTGTCTGGTGCAAAGATCAACAAGGCCTATGACGTCATCACTACCGTGTCTCGCCACCTTGGCCTGGATGAGGGCAAGGTTCTTGGCAATCTGGTACACTTCCAAGCAAGGGCTTTGGGATGGAGATGCAATATGGCAGTCGTGTCAAGTGACAAATCATAATGTATACATTTAGCCCAAAAACCAAACATGTACCATCTACTTCTTATATTAGTGCTTTTTTTTGTTATTCACCCTCTGGTATCTTTCAATACCCATGCTAATATATATATACACAGTATATATGTATGTTATGGTTCACTCTTAGTTTTCCTTATCATCCACCTGTCTTCTTTGTCAGTCAGGCCTGACCCCTTCATCACGTAGTTTTTCCTGTAATCTAATTTAATATGACTGAAGATGCAGAAATTTCTGCCAGGCCCCTTCTAATAGGGTTTAACAGACTCGTTAGAACTTTGACCACACGCCCTCTAGACAGACTACATGCCCTCTATCAAATCAAAACTAGAATTTATACTCTAAACAACGGTTGTAAAAGTATGCTAGACATTTATAGAATAAATCATACCTATTTTGATGATTCTGTGACAAACTGTGAATTAGTTAATGATTTATACCGCTTTAAATGGCATCTTATAGATTTTATGTATTTATATCTATATATATATTTTTTTTTTAAACATTTAAAGCTGCAATATGTAACTTTTTGGCCAACCTGACCTAATTCACATAGAATGTTGAGTTATAGTCCTGTCCTTCTCAATGAAAGCAAATCTAAAAAGCGTTCTATGTGCACTATTTCTAATCTTCGCATGCCTACATTTTGTTTTTGCGTCTTTTACTTTAGGTTTTTTACACCAGCTTCAAACATACAATAATATGTACGGTTATGGGAAATTCACTTCTGGTTATATGGTACAATGATTGTTTTGTACATAAACTGACATTTTTGCAACCAGCAAATGGCAGAGTGATTTCTGCATAGTGCATGTTTATCTGACATCTGTCTGTCTACTCACTTTCAGTGAATGCTGTTGAAAAGAAACACATGTTGTTTGGAAGACCAAAAATGCTGCAACCCAGCAATGACTACTGCTTACTGTATCATCGGGGCTTTGTCAACGCCTATAGCAAAAAATTCCTCATGCCAGTGTGGAACTCATTCACTTTGGACAACCCTGTAAGAGTCATTTCATCTAAAGGCCATCATTTTTACAAATCAGTGACTGATGAAGTGTAATTTGTTAGACATATTCATTTAAACTTTCGGTTAAGTCTAACTTTGATATGTGAATGTCATGACACTTGCACATCCACAAGTCTTCAAATTATCTATTCTTTAGTCAAACATGAGCTATGATGAGTTTAAACACTGCCTCTCAGAGATCATCCACAGAAGCTAACTTTGATTAAATTATAACTTAAGGAAGGTTGGAATGTAAATTGACACACAAAGTACAGGGGTCATCCTAGTCAAAATGCATTGGAGAAGATCCAAGGTTGCTCTTTTGGTATTGTCTCCTCCAATGTTCTCCTTGCTTCCCTTGGATGTTTTGAAAAGGATGTGGAGTGGATGTGAGGAATGCAGGAAGGATTTTGGTAATTTCCTCCTCTTTCTCACCCTCTGTAGGAAAACATGGACCCTATGCCAGCTGTCACACCAGACTGTCTGAGGGCTGATGTCCGCATCCCGGCTGATAAAAGTCCCAGATGTGACCAGTATGCTCCAGCCAGGAACATTACCCACGGTTTCCTCTACCCTCCCAGTATGTGGGATGATTTTACGTCTAAGTCACTAGTCTTAAGCAAACAGAATAAGGCTGAAACAACAAAAAAGTCTAACTCCCACCCCCTTAACTTTGTTTTTGTTTTTATATGTCATTTAGATAGCAGACACTCATAACCAGAGAGATTTGCTGTATGTGATGTTATAGTAGACTGTACAGTGAGGGAAAAAAGTATTTGATCCCCTGCTGATTTTGTACGTTTGCCCACTGACAAAGAAATGATCAGTCTATAATTTTAATGGTAGGTTTATTTGAACAGTGAGAGACAGTATAACAACAAAAAAATCCAGAAAAACACGTGAAAAATGTTATAAATGGAATTGCATTTTAATGAGGGAAATAAGTATTTGACCCCCTCTCAATCAGAAAGATTTCTGGCTCCCAGGTGTCTTTTATACAGGTAACGAGCTGAGATTAGGAGCACACTCTTAAAGGGAAAAAAAGACACCTGTCCACAGAAACAATCAATCAGATTCCAAACTCTCCACCAAGGCCAAGACCAAAGAGCTCTCCAAGGATGTCAGGGACAAGATTGTAGACCTACACAAGGCTGGAATGGGCTACAAGACCATCGCCAAGCAGCTTGGTGAGAAGGTGACAACAGTTGGTGCGATTATTCGCAAATGGAAGAAACACAAAAGAACTGTCAATCTCCCTCGGCCTGGGGCTCCATGCAAGATCTCANAAAATCTGTGGAGGGAGCTGAAGGTTCGAGTTGCCAAACGTCAGCCTCGAAACCTTAATGACTTGGAGAAGATCTGCAAAGAGGAGTGGGACAAAATCCCTCCTGAGATGTGTGCAAACCTGGTGGCCAACTACAAGAAACGTCTGACCTCTGTGATTGCCAACAAGGGTTTTGCCACCAAGTACTAAGTCATGTTTTGCAGAGGGGTCAAATACTTATTTCCCTCATTAAAATGCAAATCAATTTATAACATTTTTCACATGCGTTTTTCTGGATTCTTTTGTTGTTATTCTGTCTCTCACTGTTCAAATAAACCTACCATTAAAATTATAGACTGATCATTTCTTTGTCAGTGGGCAAATGTACAAAATCAGCAAGGGATTAAATACTTTTTTCCCCTCACTGTATGTCAAAAAGAAATTGTTGCTCATCTAGTCTCCCCCTCACTAAAATAATAATGTACTTCTCCCCCCAATGAGGAAGTTAGTCTTATTGAAGTATCTCGTTGTTTGTATTATTTCTTGTGACACCCAGATCTCAACAAGACTGCAGAGGAGGAGTATGATGGCCTGTTGATGAGCAATGTTGTACCCATGTATCCTGAGTTTAAGAGTACGTACACTCTTCACAGTCTGAGACAGCTCTCTCTTGCTTCCTTCAAACTCTTGTTCACTCACTGTACTCTAATTCAGCTTGTCTCTCTACTTCTCTCCCTTACTCACTCCCTCACATCTCTCGAATTATTAATATTTATATGTACTTTTTTTATTTTGTGATTAAATGACAAAGGTTTTCACACAACATAAAAGAAGAACATCAACAAAACAGACACAACAAACACAGTCAACACCACACGTCATACAAGTAGCTTCAGCTCATGATAAATCTCTTTATTTTATAGAGATCTGGGATTACTTCCAGACTACATTGCTGAAAAAATATGCCAGTCAATATAATGGCATTAATGTGGTGACGGGTCCGGCGTTTGACTACAACTACGACGGACAGTTTGATTCTCAAGACCAGATACAACAGTATGTGAGCTTTTCTTTATCATACACAACAGAGACAATTGTGTGTTCTAACATGGGGAACATGCCATGGAACAGAGAGCAGGCAAAGCGTATAAATCTCACAAAAGGCAATCATGAAACACCTAGTGTTGTAGAGCGCTGTCAGTGGGGCACGGGGGATTGCAGCGATGCCAGATACTTCAGTCTTAACCAGTGTTTTATTTCTTGTTTTCATTAAGGTTTGTAACAGGTACACAGATTCCAATCCCAACCCATTACTTTGCAGTTCTCACGAGCTGTAAGGACTCGCAACCAGTGAGCAGCTGTAACAATGAGCTACAGACCGTTTCCTTCTTGATACCACACAAAGTCGACAACTCAGAGAGCTGTAATGTAAGCGAACCATATCACCTCAAAGCACTGCACACTTTCTTTGTAAAAAATAACAAACAAGAAAAACTGGACGGGTCTAAGTACTTGAATTGCAAGTACAGAGAGTTTTGAAATGATGTACTCTCTTTCTCCTACCACAGACAAACACGTAGTGAAATGCAAAAAAAATAAGTTTTGTAAAGTTGAGAAAACACCTATACTTTCATGTGTTTTGAAGACAGAGTCACCTTTTGCATGACCCTTTCCCAACACCTGGCAACTATCATAATGTTTTGGTTGGAAACCCCTGGTTTGCACCTTGATGTGGATTGTGTCTAATGTTAGCTAGCCTGTAGCTAGCTAGCCTGCCTCGCTAGCATTATCAAATTATAATGCTACATAACCAGTAGTATCTAGACAATACACAACACACTTGTATGAGCTATGACCTAACCAATTTGTAATGAGGTAGCTAGCTAACTAGCTAAGCTAACATTAGCTAAAAGGTTAGCTAGCATGCCTTGCTAGCTAACGTTAGCTAGCCTGCCTTGGAGCTTGGCAAAAAGGGGTATGTTTTGTTGACATAATTGTAATCCAAACCCAACCTTAATTTACTCGTTGTGACGCACATTTAGATGACTGACTTTATGACCAAAATTATCCTATTTTCTCTTACCACTGACAAACACGCAAGGAAGTTTTATAAAGTTGCGAAAACACCTATACTTTCATGTGTTTTGAAGACAGAGTCATCTTTTGCATGACCCTTTCCCAACACCTGGCAGCTATCATGATGTTTTGGTGGGAAACCTCTGGTTCGCAACTTGATCTCATAATTTTTGTCTGTAACTCTCTTGTTTTGTCAACACCTAAGTAGATATAATTAGTGTCTGTCTCACTAATCCGCTTGTTTTTAATACTTCCACAGAATGCTGACACGGCATCTCTATGGGTTGAAGACCACCTGTGGTTCCACCAATCACGTGTCAGAGATATAGAGTGGCTCACAGGATTGGATTTCTATCAAGGCAGCCCCAGGCCTATCCCGGAACTTCTAAAAGTAAAGACTCGCCCAACTGCTGCCATTCACAGAAGGCCTTGAAATGAATGACCTTATGAAATAAACATGTATTGGTAGAGGTATTTGATCATTATAAAAACATACATTTTATTTAGTTTGTGTAGTGTGGGAATTTATCCACTTGTTAATAAATATTTCATGATTCAAATCAATGCAGGGAGGTATGCAAATGTACAATGCTTCTGTAGGCCACAATCACCACACAAGTATTTTCCACCTTTAAATTCCTGTGCAGAGATGATCCCCCAATCTATTGACTTCCACAGAAAGACCTGTTTGTCAATTACTTCAAATAAAGTGCCTTCGGAATGTATTCAGACCCCTTGACTTTTTCTACATTTTGTTACGTTACAGCCTTGTTCTAAAATATATTCAATAAAAAATCCTCAATCTACACACAATACCCCAGAATGACAAAGCGAAAACAGGTTTTTAGAAATTTTAGCAAATGTATTAAAAGCAAAAAGATAAATAACTTATAAAAGTATTCAGACCCTTTGCTACGAGACTTGCATCCTGTTTCCATTAATCATCTTTGAGATGTTTCTACAACTTGATTGGAGTCCACCTGTGGTAAATTAAATTGATTGGACATCATTTGGAAAGGTACACACCTGTCTATATTAAGGTCCCACAGTTGACAGTGCATGTCCAGTGCATGTCCATCTGTCAGCGCAAAAACCAAGTCATGAGATAATTGTCCGTAGAGCTCCTAGACAGGTTTGTATCAAGGCACAGATCTGGGGAAGGGTACCAAAACATTTATGCAGCATTGATGCAGCACAGGTCCCCAAGAACACAGTGGCCTCCATCATTCTTAAACGGAAGTTTGGAACCACCAAGACTCTTCCTAGAGCTGGCTATCCGGCCAAACTGAGTAATTGGGGGAGAAGGGCCTTGGTCAGGGAAGTGACCAAGAACCCGATGGTCACTCTGACAGAGCTACAGAGTTCCTCTGTGGAGATGGGAGAACCTTCCAGTAGGACAACCATCTCTGCAGCACCACCAATCAGGCCTTTATGTAGAGTAGCCAGATAGAAGCCACTCCTCAGTAAAAGACACATGACGGCCCGCTTGGAGTTTTCCAGAAGGCACCTAAAGACTCTCAGACCATGAGAAACAAGATTCTCTGGTCTGATGAAACTAAGATTGAAACTCTTTGGCCTGAATGCCAAGTGTCACGTCTAGAGGAAACCTGGCACCATCCCTATGGTGAAGTATGGTGGTGGCAGCATCATGCTGTGGGTTATGTTTTTCAGTGGCAGGGATTGGGAGACTAGTAAAGATCGAGGCAAAGATGAACGGAGCAAAGTACAGAGAAATCCTTGATGAAAACTTGCTCCAGAGCGCGCAGGACCTCAGACTGGGACGAAGGTTCACCTTCCAACAGGACAACGACCCTAAGCACACAGCCAAGACAATGCAGGAGTGGCTTCGGGACAAGTCTCTGAATGTCCTTGAGTGGCCCAGCCAGAGCCTGGACTTGAAACCGATGGAACATCTCTGGAGAGACCTGAAAATAGCTGTGCAGCAACGCTCCCCATCCAACCTGTCAGAACTTGACAGGATTGACAGGAGAAGGGGAGAATCTCCCCAAATACAGGTGTGCCAAGCTTGTAGCGTCATACCCAAGAAAACGCGAGGCTGTAATCGCTGCCAAAGGTGCTTCAACAAATAAAGGGTCTGAATTCTTGTAAATGTGATATTTAAGTTTTTGCTTTGTCATTATGCGGTATTGTGTGTAGATTGATGAGGGGGAAAAATTATTTAATCAATTTTAGAATAAGGCTGTAACCTAACAAAATGTGGAAAAAGTCAAGGCGTCTGAATACTTTCCAAAGGCACTGTATAATGCAGTATTTCCACTCAGCCAAACCCTCACATGGCATTACTGTTATCTGCTAGCATAGAGACAGCAATGCTGTGGAAGACCTTTTGACTTATTTTTTTGATTTGTTGAACATGTTAATAATGCAGCATGATTTATATGTAATAGTGTATAACGTATTTATGAACAGTTATGGTTCTTCCAAGTAATGAGCATTTGGCCTTATGTCCCCAGTCATTCTGGTGAGTAATAAACTGTGCAGTATCATTGAGTGGAAAATTCTTTATTGTAAGTGCAGTGTAACATATTGACTATTCTACTTCTGATGAACATTTCAAAAGGAGGATGTGATGGCAAAATATGGATTTAACTTTTTATTCTTGGCCGACCGCACCACTCTCTAGACCACACTATTTACCAAGAGAGTTTTCATCTATATTCCTTGTAGCTGTCTATTTACCACCACAAACCGATCCTGGCACTAAGACCGCACTCAATGAGCTGTATACGGCCATAAGCAAACAGGTAAATGCTCACCCAGAGACGACGCTCCTAGAGGCCAGGGACTTTAATGCAGGCAAACTTAAATGTTAAATGTGCAACCAGAGGAAAAAAACTAGGTGAATAAAGAAGTGGTCAGATGACGCAGATGCTAAGCTTCAGGACTGTTTTGCTAGCACAGACTGGAATATGTTCCGGGATTCTTCCGATGGCATTGAGGAGTACACCACATCAGTCACTGGCTTCATCAATAAGTGCATTGATGACGTTTGTCCCCACAGTGACTGTACGTACTTACCCCAACCAGAAGCCATGGATTACAGGCAAAATCCGCACTGAGCTAAAGGGTAGAGCTGCCGCTTTCAAGGAGCGGGACTTATAAGAAATCCCGCTATGCCCTCTGACGAACCACCAAAAAGGCAAACCGTCAATACAGGACTAAGATTGAATCGTACTACACTGGTTCTGATGCTCGTTGGATGTGGCAGGGCTTGCAAACTATTACAGACTACAAAGGGATGCACAGCCGCGAACTGCCCAGTGATATGAGCCTACCAGACGAGCTACTTCTATAATTGCTTCGAGGCAAGCAACACGACACACAGTGGTAGGTCTGATCACCGACAACGATGAGCCTATAGGGAGGAGGTCAGAGACCTAGCCGTGTTGTGCTAGGATAGCAACCTCTCCCTCAACGTGATCAAGACAAAGGAGATGATTGTGGACTACAGGAAAAGGAGGACCGAGCACGTCCCCATTCTCATCGACGGGGCTGTAGTGGAGCAGGTAGAGAGCTTCAAGTTCCTTGGTGTCCACATCACCAACAAACTATCATGGTCCAAGCACACCATGACAGTCGTGAAGGGGGCACGACAAAGCCTATTCCCCCTCAGGAGTCTGATTTGGCATGGGTCCTCAGATCCTCAAAAGGTTATACAGCTGCACCATCGAGAGCATCCTGACTGGTTGCATCACTGCCTGGTATGGCAACTGCTCGGCCTCCGACCGCAAGGCACTACAGAGAGTGGTGCGTACGGCCCAGTACATCACTGGGGCCCAGCTTCCTGCCATCCAGGACCTCTATACCAGACGGTGTCAGAGGAATGCCCTAAAAATTGTCAAAAACTCCAGCCACCCTAGTCATAGACTGTTCTCTCTGCTACCACACGGCAAGCGCTACCGGAGCACCAAGTCTAGGTCCAAAAGGCTTCTTAACAGCATCTACCCCCAATCCATAAGACTCCTGAACAGCTAATCAAATGGCTACCCAGACCATTTCCATTGTCCCCCGCCCCCTCTTTTATGCTGCTGTTGCTCTGTTTGTTATCTATGCAGTCACTTTACCTACATGTACATATTACCTCAATTACATGGAATAACCTGTGCCCCCACACATAGACTCTGTACCGGTACCACCTGTATATACAGTTGAAGTCAGAAGTTTACATACACTTAGGCTGGAGTCATTAAAACTTGCTTTTCAACCACTCTGCAAATTTCATATTAACAAACTATAGTTTTGGCAAGTCGGTTAGGACATCTACTTTGTGCTTGACACAAGTAAGTTTTCCCAAAAATGTTTACAGACAGATTATTTCACTTATAACTCAATGTATCACAATTCCAGTGGGTCAGAAGTTTGCATACACTAAGTTGACTGTGCCTTTAAACAGCTTGGAAAATTCCAGAAAATGATGTCATGGTTCTGATAAGATAATTAACATCATTTGAGTCAATTGGAGGTGTACCTGTGGATGTATTTCAAGGCCTACCTTCAAACTCAGTGCCTCTCTGCTTGACATCATGGGAAAATCAAAAGAAATCAGCCAAGACCTCCACAAGTCTGGTTCATCCTTGGGAGCAATTTCCAAACACCTGAAGGTACCACGTTCATCTGTACAAACAATAGTATGCAAGTATAAACACCATGGGACCACGCAGGCGTCATATCGCTCAGGAAGGAGATGCGTTCTGTCTCATAGAGATGAATGTACTTTAGGTGCGAAAAGTGCAAATCAATCCCAGAACAACAGCAAAGGACCTTGTGAAGATGCTGGAGGAAACAGGCACAAAAGTATTTATATCCAGTTAAACAAGTCCTATATCGACATAACCTGAAAGGCCACTGAGCAAGGAAGAAGCCACTGCTCCAAAACCGCAATAAAAAATACAGACTGCGGTTTGCAACTGCACATGAGGACAAAGATCGAACTTTTTGGAGAAATGTCCTCTGGTCTGATGAAACAAAAATAGAACTGTTTGGCCATAATGACCATCATTATGTTTGGAAGAAAAAGGGGGAAGCTACAAACCTGACTCAGTTACACCAGCTCTGTCAGGAGGAATGGGCCAAAATTCACCCAACTTATTGTGGGATGCTTGTGGAAGGCTACCCGAAACGTTTGACAAAAGTTAAACAATTTAAAGGCAATGCTACCAAATACTAATTCAGTGTATGTAAACTTCTGACTTCTGAGTTTAAATGTACTTGGCGAAGGAGTATGTAAACTTCCGACTTCAACTGTATATCCCTGTTGGTCATAGATACCTGACAATGTGCCTCAGGATCTCGTCATGGTATTTCTGTGCATTCAAATAGTCAGTCATCGATAAAATGCAATTGTGTTGGTTGTCTTTAGTTTATGCCTGCACATACCATGGGACACTCTGTTCACAACATGATTCATTAAAAAACAAGTTTTAATGACTCCAGCATAAGTGTATGTAAACTTCCGACTTCCACTGTATATCTGTATTCCCAATCATGTGAAACCCATAGATTAGGGCGTAATACATTTATTTCAATTGACTGATTGTTGCATGTTGTGTTTATATTTTTGGTCAGTATATTTTCAAATAACACAGGGTTCTTTGGAATAGATATGTGCTTCTTTCTCTTCCATGGAAATGAGAGCCAAACATTTTTTCAGAATCAAAATAAATGCAGTATGTGGAATGCAACTCCTCGATCACATAGAACAGAGGTTACATGAGTAACCCAGATATTTTGGTAAAATTGTAAACTCATGGAAGGAGATTGACTCAATTGCTTGTGTGCTTATGGTCTTCATTATGTGTTTCAAAGTCCATTATGTTCCAGGAATTATTTGATGCCAGACCTGCTCACATCTGTTGTACCGAAGATCTGGGAATCGCCCCAGGGCCGGGACACAATTAGAATGGTTCCCAAACTGTGCCAATGGTTCCCAAACTGTGGGTTGGGACCCACTTGTGAGTTGCAGCAGAGTCGGGTATTGTTTGTGCATTATTACAAATAATTTCATTATCATACAGTCAATTTCTTTAAAATTGGTCACAAGAGCCCATACTCAAATCTACATTCAGTAAATTGTTTTGAAAAAGAGGGTTTTATCAGTCTATTGGCTCTTTCCAATCCGCATCGCTTTAGCGGAGGTTGCATTCGCAATAAACGCTGCATATGTCGGCTCAATCTGACATTTATATCACAGAATCTGTAACGCTTCAGATTACAGGCCTATTATAATAATCTTTTAAAAAAGGAGGAAAAAATAAACTTGTATGTACTTTGTCAGTTTGGTGGAGGGATTGCAAAAGGCCTGGATATGATCTTAGCCTTTAGTTTGGATAAGTGCTGCAGAGAAGTGTGGAGTCCTTAGTGTTTGTGCTCCGTGACTGAATTTGTTTAGCAGTTAATGAGTATTACTGTAGCAGGACTCTAATAGGCTGGGGTTCTAATGAGTTAATGTTCAGGCAATATTGTCATGGCATGTGTATGGAGTCGTCATGGTACGAAGATGTTTCTGTGTAAACAAATCCACCAAGGCATTTTTTTTTTATCAATGTTCAGAATTTGACCATGAAAATCATATTTTATGAGACATAAGAAAACTTAGGCATACACTTTGGTCTTGTTTTTCCAGCTTATTTGCCCTGTAAGAGAAGAGAAAATAAGATATCAATGTTAATAATGCAAAACTTTTCACACACACAAAAAAAGACATGATCTGTTAGAGCTAGTATCTGGACGGCTCTGGTGCTATTTTTAGTGGATGTGTGTGTTTTGGTGAGCTTTATTCCTGGGAAGTGTGGATAGCTAGCGTCATCTTACAATTTGGACAGAAAGCTTTTTGCTGGAGATAGACAGGCTTTCATTCTGTCACTAGGCTGATTTATTATTTGTTTATCTTGCATGGGTTGATATTAAATGTCTGATATGTTTCTCAGAGACCCAGCCATTTGTGAAAGTGTTAGGTACACAGTGTTAGGTACATATGTACGTCTATGGGAATACTGAAGCTCTTTTTGGACATGATTCAGATGTATGTTTAACAGCAGCTCTTTACCTTTCCGGTGTCATGGGTCTTTATGGAAATGCACCCGTAGCGCTTGTCGGCCCAATTGAGGTAGTATGTACATGAATGTATAGCTAAAGTGACTATGCATATATGATAAACAGAGTAGCAGCAGGAGGGGGGGGGGCACAATGCAAATAGTCCCATGGCTTGGGGGTAAAAACTGTTGAGAAGCCTTTTTGTCCTAGACTTGGCACTCAGGTACCTCTTGCCATGCGGTAGTAGAGAGAACAGTCTATGACTGGGGTGGCTGGAGTCTTTGACCATTTTTAGGGCCTTCCTCTGACACCGCCTGGTGTAGAGGTCCTGGATGGCAGGCAGCTTAGCCCCAGTTATGTACTGGGGTGTACGCACTACCCTCTGTAGTGCCTTGCGGTCAGAGACCAAGCAATTGCCGTACCAGGCAGTGATGCAACCAGTCAGGATGCTCTCGATGTTGCAACTGTAGAACCTTTTGAGGATCTCAGGACCCATGCCAAATCTTTTTAGTTTCCTGTCGATGAGAATGGGGGCGTGCCCGGTGCTCCTTTTCCTATAGTCCACAATCATCTCCTTCGTCTTGGTTACGTTGAGGGATAGGTTGTTATTCTGGCACCACCCGGCCAGGTCTCTGACCTCCTCCCTATAGGCTGTCTCATCGTTGTCGGTGATCAGGCCTACCACTGTTGTGTCGTCTGCAAACTTAATGATGGTGTTGGAGTCGTGCCTGGCCATGCAGTCGTGGGTGAACAGGGAGTACATGAGGGGACTGAGCACGCACCCCTGGGGAGCTCCAGTGTTGAGGATCAGCGTGGCAGATGTGTTGCTACCTACCCGCACCACCTGGGGGCAGCCCATCAGGAAGTCCAGGATCCAGTTGCAGAGGGAGGTGTTTAGTCCCAAGATCCTTAACTTAGTGATGAGCTTTGAGGGTACTATGGTGTTGAACGCTGAGCTGTAGTCAATGAATAGCATTCTCACATAAGTGTTCATTTTGTCCAGGTGGGAAAGGACAGTGTGGAGTGCAAAAGAGATTGCATCATCTGTGGATCTGTTTGGGCGGTATGCAAATTGGAGTGGGTTTAGGGTTTCTGGGATAATGGTGTTGATGTGAGCCATGACCAGCCTTTCAAAGCACTTCATGGCTACAGATTTGAGTGCTACGGGTTGGTAGTCATTTAGGCAAGTTACCTTAGTGTTCTTGGGCACAGGGACTATGGTGGTCTGCTTGAAACATGTTGGTATTACAGACTCAAAACAGGGACATGTTGAAAATGTCAGTGGAGACACCTGCCAGTTGGTCAGCACATGCCCGGAGCACACGTCCTGGTAATCCGTCTGGCCCCGCAGCCTTGTGTATGTTGACTTGTTTAAAGGTCTTCTTCACATCGGCTACAGAGAGCAATTTCACACAGTCGTCTGGAACAGCTGATGCTCTCATGCATGCCTCAGTGTTGCTTGCCTCGAAGCGAGCATAGAAGTGATTTAGCTCGTCTGGTAGGCTCGTGTCACTGGGCAGTTCTCGGCTGTGCTTCCCTTTGTAGTCTGTAATAGTTTGCAAGCCCTGCCACATAAGTCGAGCATCGGAGCTGGTGTAGTATGATTCAATCTTAGCCCTGTATTGACGCTTTGCCTGTTTGATGGTTTATCGCAGGGCATAGCAGGATTTATTGTAAGCTTCCGGGTTAGAGTCCCGCACCTTGAAAGCGGTAGCTCTACCCTTTAGCTCAGTGCGAATGTTGCCTGTAATCCATGGCTTCTGGTTGGGGTATGTACGTACAGTCACTGTGGGGACGACGTCCTCAATGCACTTATTGATAAAGCCAGTGACTGATGTGGTGTACTCCTCAATGCCATCGGAAAAATCCCGGAACATGTTCCAGTCTGTGCTAGCAAAACAGTCCTGTAGTTTAGCATCTGCTTCATCTGACCACTTTTTTTATAGACCGAGTCACTGGTGCTTCCTTCTTTCATTTTTGCTTGTAAGCAGGAATCAGGAGGAAAGAGTTGTGGTCGGATTTACAAAATGGAGGGCGAGGGAGAGCTTTGTCGCGTCTCTGTGTGTGGAGTACAGGTGATCTAGAATTTTTTTTTCCTCTGGTTGCACATTTAACATGTTGATGGAAATTTTGTAGAACTGATTTAAGTTTCCCTTCATTAAAGTCTCCGGCCACTAGGAGCGCCGCCTCTGGGTGTGTGATTTCCTGTTTGCTTATTTCCTTAGTGCGGTCTTAGTGCCATCATCTGTCTGTGGTGGTCAATAAACAGCCACAAAAAGTTTTGCTGAAAACTCTCTAGGCAAGTAGTGTGGCCTGAAATTTATCACAATATACTCTACTTCAGGCGAGCAAAATCTAGAGACTTCCTTAGATTTCGTGCACCAGTAGCTGTTTACAAATATGCACAGACTGCGCCCCCCCCCCATACTTGGTAAACAAGTATTGTGTCAATTTATAACTTGCACATAACAGTTCACAGAATTGTCAATTAAAAAAATGTAGCCAATTCATTATTTCATTTAGCTACATTAAATAGTTAATCCAGAGAGCCTACACAAAACACAGCCCTTATTTTAAGTGTCTCTAAAATCCCCTATGGGAAAATGAACGGTGGAAAAACGATTGGAAAAATTTCCCTGTTTGACTGCTAGGTTTAGGGTATTATGACTCATACTGTGCTACTCTATTATTTGTAGGGTTTTCAGCAGTTAGCTTTGGCCTGATTGTTTGCATGTGAACTACAATTCCGACGTGTGTGAATAATCACTTTTCACTGCTTGTAGCCTAGTGGTTAGAGCGTTGGGCCAGTAACCGGAAGGTTGCTGGATCAAATCCCTGAGCTGACAAGGTAAAAATCTGTCGTTCTGCCCCTGAGCAAGGCAGTTAACCCACTGTTCCCCGGGCCCCGAAAGACGTGGATGTCGATTAAGGCAGCCCCCCCACATCTCTCTTAATTCAGAGGGGTAGGGTTACATGCGGAAGACACATTTCAGTTGAATACATTCAGTTGGACAACTGACTTTTCCTCTTATTTTCAGTATCTCCTATCTCGTCTCAATGTGAACCAGTGAGATACTTGTATAAAATACATTGGAGGCGAAACGACCAGAAGAATAACATCTGTTGTAATAAAAAAATGGCTTAGTTTGTATGTAGACAATGAGGTAATGATATTTTAACCATCAGAAATCACTGAAAGTATAACAAAACAGAAGATGACAGTTGGTAGTCTGGAAGTACCTGTCATACTCTGTTTCTGGTAAGTGGTTAGTTTAATCATGTGGCAGTTGGTTATATCCACAACAAACACACCTTGTTTGAGATTTGTGGGGTGACAATTCCTTTTCAACAAACTCAACAAATAGAAAGAGTGTGTTCATGCGCGCTCTTGGGAAGAATATACAATGATCTCACAGGATTGTCAGCCTGCAAACTTAAATATAAATGCAGCAATTTCAAAGACTTTACTGAGTTACAGTTCAAATAAGGAAATTAGTCAATTGAAATAAATTCATTAGGCCCTAATCTATAGATTTCACATGACTGGGAATGTACAGTTGAAGTCAGAAGTTTACATAGTTAGGTTGGAGTCATTAAAACTCGTATTTCAACCACTCCACAAATTTCTTGTTAACAAACTATAGTTTTGGCAAGTCGGTTAGGACATCTACTTTGTGCATGACACAAGTAATTTTTCCAACAATTGTTTACAGACAGATTATTTCACTAATTCACTGTATCACAATTCCAGTGGGTCAGAAGTTTACATACACTAAGTTGACTGTGCCTTTAAACAGCTTGGAAAATTGTCATGGTTTTAGAAGGTTCTGATAGGCTAATTGGCATAATTTGAGTCAATTGGAGGTGTACTTGTGGATGTATTTCAAGGGCTACCTTTGCTTGACATCATGGGAAACTTTTTGTAGACCTCCACAAGTCCGGTCATCCTTGGGAGCAATGTTCATCTGTACAAATGCATATCTACAGTTGAAGTCAGAAGTTTACTTACACCATAGCCAAATACATTTAAACTCAGTTTTTCACAATTCCTAACATTTAATCCTAGTAAAAATTCCCTGTCTTAGGTCAGTTAGGATCACCACTTTACTTTAAGAACGTGAAATGTCAGAATAATAGTAGAGAGAATTATTTATTTTAGCTTTTATTTCTTTCACATTCCCAGTGGGTCAGATGTTTACATAGACTCAATTAGTACTTTGTAGCATTGCCTTTAAATTGTTCAACTTGGGTCAAACGTTTCAGATAGCCTTCCACAAGCCTTCCACAAGCTTCCCACAATAAGTTGGGTGAATTTTGGCCCATTCCTTGTGACAGAGTCAGGTTTGTAGGCCTCCTTGCTCGCACATGCTTTTTCAGTTCTGCCCACAAATGTTCTATAGGATTGAGGTCAGGGCTTTGTGATGGCCACTCCAATACCTTGACTTTGTTGTCCTTAAGCCATTTTGCCGCAACTTTGGAAATATGCTTGGGGTCATTGTCCATTTGGAAGACCCATTTGTGACCAAGCTTTAACTTCCTGATTGATGTCTTGAGATGTTTCTTCAGTATATCCACATAATTTAAAGCACCCCCACAACATGATGCTGCTACCCCAGTGTTTCTCGGTTTGGATGGTGTTCTTCGACTTGCAAGCATCCCCCTTTTTCCTCCAAACATAACGATGGTCATTATGGCAAAACAGTTCTATTTTTGTTTCATCAGACCAGAGGACATTTCTCCAAAAAATTTGATCTTTGTCCCCATGTGCAGTTGAAAACCGTAGTCTAGATTTTTTTATGGCGGTTTTGGAGCATTGGCTTCTTCCTTGCTGAGCGGCCTTTCAGGTTATGTCAATATAGGACTTGTTTTACTGTGGATATAGATACTTTTGTACCGGTTTCCTCTAGCATCTTCACAAGGTCTTTTGCTGTTGTTCTGGGATTGATTTGCACTTTTCACACCAAAGTACGTTCATCTCTAGGAGACAGAACGCGTCTCCTTCCTGAGTGGTATGACGGCTGTGTGGTCCCATGGTGTATATACTTGCATACTATTGTTTGTACAGATGAACGTTGTACCTCCAGGCATTTGGAAATTGCTCCCAAGGATGAACCAGACTTGTGGAGGTCTACAATTGTTTTTCTGAGGTCTTGGCTGATGTCAAGCAAAGAGGTAGGCCTTGAAATACATCCACTGGTACACCTCCAATTGACTCAAATGATGTCAATTAGCCTGAAGCTTCTAAAGCCATGACATCGTTTTCTGGAATTTTCCAAGCTGTTTAAAGGCACAGTCAAGTTAGTGTATGTAAACTTCTGACCCACTGGAATTGTGATACAAACAGATTATTTCAGTTTATAATTCATTGTAAACAATTGTTGGAAAAATTACTTGTGTCATGCACAAAGTAGATGTCCTAACCGACTTGCCAAAACTATAGTTTGTTAACAAGAAATTTGTGGAGTGGTTGAAAACAAGTTTTAATAACTCTAACCTAAGTGTATGTAAACTTCTGACTTCAACTGTATATTTGATTCCATTGGTGACTCCGGAGAAGACCTTCTCAGGTACTTAACCATTATTTGATTACACACACATGTGCATTGCCCTAATTTGGATGTGTGTGTGTGTGTGTGTATACACACACACACACACACACACACACACACACACACACACACACACACACACACACACACATATTGGGGTTAAATAAAGATATAAACATAGAGATATATGAAGTTAATATAATGCCATTGTTAAGTGAGAAAACCACTCTGGACAAAATTGGGACAGCTCCTCCGGATGTGAGCATGAAACAGATTTTAAATTCAATGTCTATTGAAATGAAAAAGCATTTGAAAGTAGAGAAGTGTAGGCAATAGATAATAAAGAAATATTCCATCATTGTTGACAAAGATGGAATATGGAATCTGTCTGATATATAAAAAGCTTGCGGAAAAATACAGAGAATGTCTAATTCCTTGACACAGACACGATGGTCTTTAACTATATTAGCTGAAGTAAGAAAACGTGATGAGAAATGATTTCTGGACATTGCAATCATGACAGGACATTGCAGAGAGAAAAGGATAGTTTGAAAGCTCTCGGTGAACAAATAAAGACCTTAAAAGGAGAAATTCAACTAATGCAGCAGGAGACACGGGTGAAAAAGTCCCCCACTTGTGGGCTCTCTGTCTCCTCCATTTTATCCTTCCATTGAATCGGGCGAGGCAGATCAGGTTTCAAGCATCTGGTCGGTACTGCCTGGCTTTGAGTCAACAGATTTTGACAGCAGTGACAAACAATGTCTTAGACCAACCAGAACACAGGCTGTAAAAGGAAACAAAGATAAACTTCTAGTGACAGTAATAAATCAGCATCTCCAGAACAGTTGGATGAATGGTCCGAAACTTTTAAGCATTCACGAGATATGGTTATCAGAGTTACAGAGGCAAGAAAAAGTATGTGAATCCTTTGGAATTATCTGAATTTCTGCATAAACTGGTCATAACATTTTATCTGATCTTCATCTAAGTCACAACAATAGACAAACAGTCTGCTTAAACTAATAACACACAAGCAATTATACGTTTTCATGTCTTTATTGAACACACCGTGTAAACATTCACAGTGCAGGGTGGGGAAAGTATGTGAACCCTTGGATTTAATAACTGCTTGACCCTCCTTTGGCAGCAATAACCTCAACCAAACGTTTTCTGTAGTTGCGGATCAGACCAGCACAACGGTCAGGAGGAAATTTGGACCATTCCTCTTTACAAAACTGTTTCAGTTCAGCAATATTCTTGGGATGTCTGGTGTGAACTGCTCTCAAGGTCATGCCACAGCATCTCAAATCGGGTTTAGGTCAGAAGTCTGACTGGGCCCCTCCAGAACGCGTATTTTCTTCTGTTGAAGCCATTCTGTTGTTTATTTACTTCTGTGTTTTGGGTCGTTGTCCTGTTGCATCACCCAACTTCTGTTGAGCTTCAATTGGCAGACATATGGCCTTACATTCTCCTGCAAAATGTTTTGATTTTGGGAATTAATTTTTGCGGCGATGATAGCAAGCTGTCCAAGCCCTGAGGCAGCACCAAACACCAAACATTGAGCATTCTGTGCTGTGCTCTTGCAGTAATCTTTGCAGGACGGACACTCCTAGGGAGAGTAGCAACAGTGCTGAACTTTCTCCATTTATAGACTATTTTTCTTACCGTGGATGGATGAACATCAAGGCTTTTAGAGATTATTTTTAACCCTTTCCAGCTTTATGTAAGTCAACAATTCTTAATCTTAGGTTTTCTGAGATCTATTATGTTCGAGGCATGGTTCACATCAGGCAATGCTTCATGTGAATAGCAAACTCACATTTTGTGTGAGTGTTTTTTATATTGCAGGGCAGTTCTAACCAACATCTCAAATCTCGTCTCATTGATTGGACTCCAGGTTAGCTGAGTCCTGACTCCCAATTAGCTTTTGGAGAAGTCATTACTCTAGGGGTTCACATACCTTTTCCAACCTACACTATTAATGTTTAAATTATGAATTAAATAGACAATTTGTGTATTATTAGTTTAAGCACACTGTGTTTGTCTATTGTTGTGACTTAGAGGAAGATCAGATCAAAACATTTGACCAATTTATTCAGAAATCCAGGTAATTGTAAAGGGTTCACATACTTTTTCTTACAACTGTATGCAGGTTCCGAGTGAAGCCAACAACATTATTCGTTCAGTAGAAGAGAAACCTGGTGTATGTCATTATTGTGGGATTTCTGGTCACTGGCAACGAGAATGTCGGAAAAGAAAACGTGTTCTTGCACAAAACAATATCCCATTAGCAAGGAAGCTATGGATGTTGCTAAAGTAGTGAGTGAAGATCTATGGCACATGGTATAGTTGAAAAGACAACATGTAATCCAGGTACTCTGATGTTTCTTACAGATACCACATTACTTCAAATCAAATCAAATTTTTGAACACGACTGTTGTGAGTTGTTTTGGATCAGATCTCGGATGGGTTTCTAGAGTCATCCGTTGGAAAACCCTGAGTTTATCTTATCTTATCAAATCAAATCAAATTTTATTTGTCACATACACATGGTTAGCAGATGTTAATGCGAGTGTAGCGAAATGCTTGTGCTTCTAGTTCCGACCATGCAGTAGTATCTAACAAGTAATCTAACAAATTCACAACAACTACCTTATACACACAAGAGTAAAGGAATGAATACGAGTATGTACATATAAATATATGGATGAGCGATGGCTGACCGGCATAGGCAAGATGCAGTAGATGGTATGGAGTACAGTATATACATATGAGATGAGTAATGTAGGATATGTAAACATTATATAAATGGCATTGTTTAAAGTGGCTAGTGATACATTATTCCATCCAATTATAATTATTAAAGTGGCTAGAGATTTGGGACGATGGCCGAACGGCATAGGCAAGATACAGTAGATGGTTTAGAGTACAGTGTATACATTTGATATGAGTATGTCGGATACGTAAACATTATATACAAAATTGTTTAAAGTGGCTAGTGATACATTTGTTACATCCAATTCCTATGTTTAAAGTGGCTAGAGATTTAAGTCAGTATGTTGGCAGCAGCCACTCAATGTTAGTGATGGCTGTTTAACAGTCTGATGGCCTTGAGGTAGAAGCTGTTTTTCAGTCTCTCGGTCCCAGCTTTGATGCACCTGTACTGACCTCGCCTTCTGGATGATAGCGGGGTGAACAGGCAGTGGCTCGGGTGGTTGTTGTCCTTGATGATCTTTTTGGCCTTTCTGTGACATCGGGTGGTGTAGGTGTCCTGGAGGGCAGGTAGTTTACCCCCGGTGATGCGCTGTGCAGTCCTCACTACCCTCTGGAGAGCCTTACGGTTGTGGGCGGAGCAGTTGCCGTACCAGGCGGTGATACAGCCCGACAGGATGCTCTCGATTGTGCATCTGTAAAAGTTTGTGAGTGATTCTGGTGACAAGCCGAATTTCTTCAGCCTCCTGAGGTTGAAGAGGCGCTGTTGCGCCTTCTTCACCACGCTGTCTGTGTGGGTGGACCAATTCAGTTTGTCCGTGATGTGTACGCCGAGGAACTTAAAACTTTCCACCTTCTCCACTACTGTCCCCTCGATGTGGATAGGGGGGTGCTCCCTCTCCTGTTTCCTGAAGTCCACGATCATCTCCTTTGTTTTGCTGACATTGAGTGAGAGGTTATTTTCCTGACACCACACTCCGAGGGCCCTCACCTCCTCTNGTGTCGGTGGCACTGTATTGTCCTCAAAGCGAGCAAAGAAGTTGTTTAGTTTGTCCATGACATCCTGCTCCCAGACAAACTAAACAACTTCTTTGCTCGCTTTGAGGACAATACAGTGCCACCGACACAGACGGTTCAAGCATTGTGTAGGGGGATGTGAGGAAGGCTGGGGATGGGTAGTTAATGGGCAGTGACTACAATGGACAACGTGATAATACCAGGCACGTTACATTTGAAAAAAGAAGACGTTCACTTTACGAGTGACACAATGCTTAACTATTGCATACAACTCTCTAATCGAGGGGGGACATGACATAGTACAAGGGGCTGATGGTAAAAAAATATATGTAACAGACACATTAGGGCCAAAATGGGAAGGTCCTTATCAAGTTTTGCTCATAACGAAGTCAGCAGTAAAAGTTCAGGGAAAATCACAATGGATACATGTCATTCATTGCATTCATTTGTCCATGTTGATGACAAAGCGGAGCCTGGAGAATAAAGAACTGATTGATTAGTAATCGGGGGCCAATCTCAGGTTAAGAAGCATAGTAAGATGATCAGAACCTGATAAGCTTCTATGTTGTACACCGCAGTCGTCATATTAGGGATATCTAGGTGAAATGTCCAACGTTTTCCTGAAAATTGGGACATGCTTACTTAGGGAAATCTACGTGAAATATCAATTTCTCTTGAAACCAGGACAGGTTACTTTCACTTTATTCGTTTCCTTAGTTACAGGTTATGAGAATGTTATTGAAGAATAACATAAATTGCTAACACTATGTATGCCATATCGCCGCTCGCCTGCCCCGTAATCCCCGGTCTAGATGCTCCTAACCATCTCTCCCTTGAACCTGTATCTCCCTGGACCTGGACCACCCTCACTGCCTCAGCATAAGACACCCTCCTCTCCACTCTCACTTGTTGCACCTTCATTGCCTCGCACCCACCATATGCCACACTATGAGCACCGCCACAGCTGCAGCACTTTGGTTGTACACCATCCCCACGCTCCCCTCCACATGTGGCACACCTCTTTGTCTCTTTTACAGGCTGTCAAACCTCTGGCAGTTAGAACATCTTCAAGGCTCCACCCCTTGTTGCTTGCAATCTTTGAACATTCACTAGAACGCCTCCTCTCAAGTTGTTGCTGACCTCTTTAGTGCTAACACTCACAGGCACTCCTGTTATCGCCCCTTTAATCCACTGCTTTCCTGCTTGATCAGTCCAGCTGCTCGACACCACCTTACACATCCTCAGAGCTCAATTTCCACATGATTTATTACAAGATTTAGTTGAGGTTTAGAGTTCAGTGAATGATTTGTCCCAAATACAACGCTTTTAGTTTGAGAAATATTTAGGGCTAGCTTATTCCTTGCCACCCACTGAAACTAACTGCAACTCTTTGTTAAGTGTTGCAGTCATTTTAGTCGCTGTAGTAGCTGACGTGTATAGTGTTGAGTCATCCGCATACATACTGTAGACACTCTGGCTTTACTCAAAGTCAGTGGCATGTCGTTAGTAAAGATTGAAAAAAGCAAGGGGCCTAAACAGCTACCCTCGGGTATTCCTGATTCTACCTGGATTATGTTTGAGGCTTCCATTAAAGAACACCCTCTGTGTTCTGTTAGACAAGCAACTCTTTATCCACATTATAGCAGGGGGTGTAAAGCCCTAACACATATGTTTTCCAGCAACAGACTATGATCGATAATGTCAAAAGCGGCACTGAAGTCTAACAAGTTAGCTCCCACAATCATTTTATCATAAATTTCTCTCAGCCAATCATCAGTCTCACACATACATTCATTAACGATTGATACAGGAGCTCCGATCAACCCACGTCCCAACAACCTGCTTGGTCGACCCTGTTAGGTTCTGAACAAACTGAGTAAAAACTCAAATGGACAACTAGAAAAAGCTCAAACCAAGTTTATTCACCCACTTGGTCATACAGCTGCAAAGACAAGGCATGATTACACAAGCACATATATTTAGAACCTTCTAATAGGCGCGGTCAACTCCTTACACATACAGACAACCAATATATCATTGTTTCTAGGCAGGAATATAATTGGTTCATCTCACTGGCGTAGTGACAGTCCTGCATGTTACTAAAACCTTCATGGGCGTGGAATGTATATGTGAGATAGTACTGCAGCAGGAGAGGCATTGTGGCAGGCCTCTCTGGCCCCCCTCCCAGAGGTTTCTTCTCACTTTCACATCTGCTCCCCCTCTCTGGCGCTCGAGGCCGCCAGGCTGCTCATCATTACACACACCTGTCACCATCGTTACGCACACCAACGCTTCATTGGACTCACCTGGACTCCATCACGTTATTAATTACCTCCCTTATATCTGTCACTTCCTCAGTTTCTTTCCCGAGTCAGCATTAATGTCGTTGTGTCCCTTGTCCAGACGCTGTTTGTGTTTTGTTTCCTGTCTGTTTATTCATTAAATATTCACTCCCTATACTTGCTTCTCGTCTCCCAGCGTCTGTCCTTACACACTTCATCTGTTGACTTGACCTCCCTAGTTCCGCAGCCATCCTGCCTTATCATCAGAGACTAACATTTACCTTTCACCTCTCCTCTCAGAAACATGGAACAGAATATGAAGCTTTTACTATCAATAACTTTCCATTTTCCTAGTCCCATCTACCCTTCACTGAACCAAACATATACATTCCTTATACATGTAAAGTAATTAATGTGTTCTAGTATAGTAACATGAATCAGTACATTTCAAGCTAGAGTCTAAAAACCCTAACCAATGTCCCTTAGCAATTCAATGCACTGCATACAGTCGTGGCCAAAAGTTTTGAGAATGACAAATATTAATGTCCACAATGTTTGCTGCTTCAGTGTCTTTAGATATTTTTGTCAGATGTTACTATGAAGTATAATTACAAGCGTTTCATAAGTGTCAGTCTTTTATTGACAATTACATGAAGTTGATGAGAAGAGTCAATATTTGCAGTGTTGACCCTTCCTTTTCAAGACCTCTGCATTCCGCCCTGGCATGCTGTCAATCAACTTCTGGGCCACATCCTGACTGATGGCAGCCCATTCTTGCATAATCAATGCTTGGAGTTTGTCAGAATTTGTGGGGTTTTGTTTGTCAACCCGCCTCTTGAGGATTGACCACAAGTTCTCAATGGGATTAAGGTCTGGGGAGTTTCCTGGCCATGGACCCAAAATATTTAAGTTTTGTTCCCCGAGCCACTTAGTTATCACTTTTGCCTTATGGCAAGGTGCTCCATCATGCTGAAAAAGGCATTGTTCGTCACCAAACTCTTCCTGGATGGCTGGGAGAAGTTGCTCTCGGAGGATGTGCTGGTACCATTCTTTATTCATGGCTGTGTTCATAGGCAAAATTGTGAGTGAGCCTACTCCCTTGGCTGAGAAGCAACCCCACACATGAATGGTCTCAGGATGCTTTACTGTTGGCATGACACAGGACTGATGGTAGCGCTCACCTTGTCTTCTCCGGACAAGCTTTTTTCCAGATGCCCCAAACAATCGGAAAGGGGATTCATCAGAGAAAATGACTTTACCCCAGTCCTCAGCAGTCCAATCCCTGTACCTTTTGCAGAATATCAGTCTGTCCCTGATGTTTTTCCTGGAGAGAAGGGGCTTCTTTGCTGCCCTTCTTGACACCAAAAGTCTTCGCCTCACTGTGCGTGCAGATGCACTCACACCTACCTGCTGCCATTCCTGAGCAAGCTCTGTACTGGTGGTGCCCTGATCCCGCAGCTGAATCAACTTTAGGAGACGGTCCTGGCGCTTGCTGGACTTTCTTGGGCGCCCTGAAGCCTTCTTCACAACAATTGAACCGCTCTCCTTGAAGTTCTTGATGATCTGATAAATGGTTGATTTAGGTGCAATCTTACTGGCAGCA
>QNTS01001283.1:0-20563 GCA_003317085.1 Hucho hucho | reverse complement strand
TGGTGAGGACCCTGGTGAGGACGACGAGCATGCAGATGATATTCCCTGAGATGGTTTCTGAAAGTTTATTCAAAAATTATTTGGTTGTGAAAACCCACAGTTTCATCAGCTGTCCGGGTAGCTGATCTCAGACGATCCAGCAAGTTAAGAAGACAGATTTGGAGGTCCTGGGCTGTAGTGGTTACAAGTGGTCTGTGGTTGTGAGGCCGGTTGGACGTACTACCAAATTCTCTAAAACGACATTGGCTTGTGGTAGAGAAATGAACATTCTGGTGGACATTCCTGCAGGCAGCATGCCAATTGCACACTCCCTCAAAACTTGAGACATCTGTGACATTGTGTTGTGTGACAAAACTTCACATTTTACAGTGGCCTTTTATTCTCCCCAGCACAAAGTGCACCTGTCTAATGATCATGCTGTTTAATCAGCTTCTTGATATGCCACACCTGTCAAGTGGATGGATTATCTTGGCGAAACAGAAATGTTCCCTAACAGGGATGTAAACAAATTTGTGCACAAAATCTGACAGAAATAAGCTTTTTGTGCATACTGTATAGAACATTTCTGGGATCTTTAATTTCAGCTCATGAAACATGGGACCAACGCTTTACATGTTGTGTTTCTATTTTTGTTTTGTACCTTATTAAGCAATAAGCCCCGAGGAGGTGTGGTATATGGCCAATATACCACGGCTAAGGGCTGTTCTTATGCATGACGCAACGCGGAGTGTCTTGATACAGGCATTAGCCGTCGTACAGTGAGGGAAAAAAAGTATTTGATCCCCTGCTGATTTTATACGTTTGCCCACTGACAAAGAAATTATCAGTCTATAATTTTAAATGGTAGGTTTAATTGAACAGTGAGAGACAGAATATCAACAAAGAAATCCAGAAAAACGCATGTGAAAAATGTTATAAATTGATTTGCATTTTAATGAGGGAAATAAGTATTTGACCCCCTCTCAATCAGAAAGATTTCTGGCTCCCAGGTGTCTTTTATACAGGTAACGAGCTGAGATTAGGAGCACACTCTTAAAGGGAGTGCTCCTAATCTCAGTTTGTTACCTGTATAAAAGACACCTGTCCACAGAAGCAATCAATCAGATTCCAAACTCTCCACCATGGCCAAGACCAAAGAGCTCTCCAAGGATGTCAGGGACAAGATTGTAGACCTACACAAGGCTGGAATGGGCTACAAGACCATCGGCAAGCAGCTTGGTGAGAAGGTGACAACAGTTGGTGCGATTATTCGCAAATGGAAGACACACAAAAGAACTGTCAATCTCCCTCGGCCTGGGGCTCCATGCAAGATCTCACCTCGTGGAGTTGCAATGATCATGAGAACGGTGAGGAATCAGCCCAGAACTACACGGGAGGATCTTGTCAATGATCTCAAGGCAGCTGGGACCATAGTCACCAAGAAAACAATTGGTAACACACTACGCCGTGAAGGACTGAAATCCTGCAGCGCCCGCGAGGTCCCCCTGCTCAAGAAAGCACATATACATGCCCATCTGAAGTTTGCCAATGAACATCTGAATGATTCAGAGGACAACTGGGTGAAAGTGTTGTGGTCAGATGAGACCAAAATGGAGCTCTTTGGCATCAACTCAACTCGCCATGTTTGGAGGAGGAGGAATGCTGCCTATGACCCCAAGAACACCATCCCCACCGTCAAACATGGAGGTGGAAACATTATGCTTTGGGGGTGTTTTTCTGCTAAGGGGACAGGACAACTTCACCGCATCAAAGGGATGATGGATGGGGCCATGTACCGTCAAATCTTGGGTGAGAACCTCCTTCCTCAGCCAGGGCATTGAAAATGGGTCGTGGATGGGTATTCCTGCATGACAATGACCCAAAACACACAACCAAGGCAACAAAGGAGTGGCTCAAGAAGAAGCACATTAAGGTCCTGGAGTGGCCTAGCCAGTCTCCAGACCTTAATCCCATAGAAAATCTGTGGAGGGAGCTGAAGGTTTGAGTTGCCAAACGTCAGCCTCGAAACCTTAATGACTTGGAGAAGATCTGCAAAGAGGAGTGGGACAAAATCCCTCCTGAGATGTGTGCAAACCTGGTGGACAACTACAAGAAAAGTCTGATCTCTGTGATTGCCAACAAGGGTTTTGCCACCAAGTACTAAGTCATGATTTGCAGAGGGGTCAAATACTTATTTCCCTCATTAAAATGCAATTCCATTTATAACATTTTTCACATGCGTTTTTCAGGATTTTTTTTGTTGTTATTCTGTCTCTCACTGTTCAAATAAACCTACCATTAAAATTATAGACTGATAATTTCTTTGTCAGTGGGCAAACATACAAAATCAGCAGGGGATCAAATACTTTTTTCCCCCTCACTGTATATTGGCCATATACCCCAAACTCCCGAGGTGCCTTATTGCTATTATAAACTGGTTACAAACGTATTTAGAACAGTACCAGCCAACCAGCATTCTGGGCTCAAACCACCCAGTTTATAAAATATAACATTGTTTAGAGAAAATACAAAGAAAGAAGAGCATGCAGTTATGTTATAGTGAGGCCTGCTTACTTACAGGCTCTAACCAATAGTGCAAAAATAAGGTATTAGGTGAACAATAGGTAAGTAAAGAAATAAAAACAACAGTAAAAAAGACAGGCTATATACAGTAGCGAGGCTACATACAGACACCGGTTAGTCAGGCTGATTGAGGTAGTATATGTATATGTAGTTATGGTTAAAGTGACTATGCATATATGATGAACAGAGAGTAGCAGTAGCGCAAAAAGTCCAGGTAGCCATTTGATTACCTGTTCAGGGGTCTTATGGCTTGGGGGTAAAAACTGTTGAGAAGCCTTTTTGTCCTAGACTTGGTACTCCGGTACCACTTGCCATGCGGTAGTAGAGAGAACAGTCTATGACTGGGGTGGCTGGGGTCTTTGACAATTTTTAGGGCCTTCCTCTGACACCGCCTGGTGTAGAGGTCCTGGATGGCAGGAAGCTTAGCCCCAGTGATGTACTGGGGTGTACGCACTACCCTCTGTAGTGCCTTGTGGTCAGAGGCGGAGCAATTGCCGTACCAGGCAGTGATGCAACCAGTCAGGATGCTCTCGATGTTGCAGCTGTAGAACCTTTTGAGGATCTCAGGACCCATGCCAAATCTTTTTAGTCTCCAGAGGTGGAATAGGCTTTGTCGTGCCCTCTTCACGACTGTCTTGGTGTGTTTGGACCATTCTAGCTTGTTGTTGATGTGGATACCAAGAAGCTCTCAACCTGCTCCACTACAGCCCCGTCGATGAGAATGGGGGCGTGCTCGGTCCTCCTTTTCCTGTAGTCCACAATCATCTCCTTTGTCTTGATGACGTTGAGGGAGAGGTTGTTGTCCTGGCACCACACGGCCAGGTCTCTGACCTCCTCCACTATAGGCTGTCTCGTCATTGTCAGTGATCAGGTCTACCACTGTTGTGTCGTCTGCAAACTTAATGATGGTGTTGGAGTCGTGCCTGGCCACACAGTCGTGGGTGAACAGGGAGTACAGGAGGGGACTGAGCACACACCCCTGGGGAGCTCCAGTGTTGAGGATCAGCGTGGCAGATGTGTTGCTACCTATCCTCACCATCTGGGGCCGGCCCGTCAGGAAGTCCAGGATCCAGTTGCAGAGGGAGGTGTTTAGTACCAGGATCCTTAGCTTAGTGATGAGCTTTGAGGGTACTGTGGTGTTGAACGCTGAGCTGTAGTCAATGAATAGCATTCTCACATAAGTGTTCATTTTGTCCAGGTGGGAAAGGGCAATGTGGAGTGCAATAGAGATTGCATAATCTGTTGATCTGTTTGGGCGGTGTGCAAATTGGAGGGGGTTCTAGGGTTTCTGGGATAATGTTGTTGATGTGAGCCATTACCAACCTTTCAAAGCCCTTCATGGCTACGGACGTGAGTGCTACGGGTCTGTAGTTGTTTAGGCAGGTTGCCTTTGTGTTCTTGGGCACAGGGACTATGGTGGTCTGCTTGAAGCATGTTGGTATTACAGACTCAAACAGGGACATGTTGAAAATGTCAGTGAAGACACCTGCCATGCCCGGAGAACACATCCTGGTAATCAGTCTGGCCCGGCAGCCTTGTGTATGTTGACTTGTTTAAAGGTCTTCTTCACATCAGCTACGGAGAGCGTGATCACACAGTCGTCTGGAACAGCTGATGCTCTCATGCATGCCTCAGTGTTGCTTTCCTCGAAGCGAGCATAGAAGTGATTTATCTCGTCTGGTAGGCTCGTGTCACTGGGAAGTTCTCGGCTGTGCTTCCCTTTGTAGTCTGTAATAGTTTGCAAGCCCTGCCACATAAGACGAGCGTCAGAGCCAGTGTAGTATGATTCAATCTTAGCCCTGTATTGACGCTTTGCCTGTTTGATGGTTCGTCGCAGGGCATAGCAGGATTTATTGTAAGCTTCCGGGTTAGTGTCACACACCTTGAAAGCGGCAGCTCTACCCGTTAGCTTCGTGTGAATGTTGCCTGTAATCCATGGCTTCTGGTTGGGGTATGTACGTACAGTCACTGTGGGGACGACGTCCTCGATGCACTTATTGATAAAGCCAGTGACTGATGTGGTGTACTCCTCAATGCCAATGGAAGAATCCCAGAACATGTTCCAGTCTGTGATAGCAAAACAGTCCTGTAGTTTAGCATCTGCTTCATCTGACCACTTTTTTATAGCCCGAGTCACTGGTGCTTCCTGCTTTAATTTTAGCTTGTAAGCAGGAATCAGGAGGATAGAGTTGTGGTCGAATTTACAAAATGGAGGGCGAGGGAGAGGGAGAGCTTTGTACGCATCTCTGTGTGTGGAGTACAGGTGATCTAGAATTTATTTTCCTCTGGTTGCACATTTAACATGTTGATGGAGATTTGGTAAAACTGATTTAAGTTTCCCTGCATTAAAGTCTCCAGCCACTAGGAGCGCCGCCTCTGGGTGAGTGGTTTCCTGTTTGCTTATTTCCTTATACAGCCGACTGAGTGCGGTCTTAGTGCCAGCATCTGTCTGTGGTGGTAAATAAACAGCCACGAAAAGTATAGCTGAAAACTCTCTAAGCAAGTAGTGTGGCCTGCAATTTATCACAATATACTCTACTTAAGGCTTGCAAAATCTAGAGACTTCCATGCTTGTATACATAGTTCTGTACCATTCCTTGTAATAATTAGCATTTCTTACATACAGGAACATCGCTAAGTGACAGTGTGGGAAGAGTGTACAGAGGGCTATTTCTTCAGCGTTGCTTCAGCATCCAATAGACTGCCTCCTGCCTTGTCTATGGTGCCAGACCGGTAAATACTGTATGTACCAACATTATCCAGAGGTCGTCATAGTCATATAAATCAGTTGTTTATCCATGTGTAATCATGTATACTTTTGGTCAATCAAGTTAGTCAGGGCATCATCATTTGTTGTTCTGAGTGTATCATTGTGTGTGTTATATACACAACTAAATAGAACGTTATTAAAATCACACAGAGAAAGGAAGAAGGTCTACCACAATCGTGTCAATCTCTTCAAGTCATTGCAGTGAATATGCTGCCAAGTTGTGAACAAGACCAGGCTGTGAACAAGACCATTTCAACATGGGTAAACTGAGTAGAGTGAAAGTGAATGAATTGAGAAAATATGTTGTGAGGAGGTGACGCAGCCTGTGCTTGAAATCCAATGACCACATACTGTGGTATTCTGCTTACCTAAAATGGGGGAGATGCAGTGGTGGAAAAAGTCCCCAATTTTCCTACTTGTGTAAAAGGTACGTTAATAGAAAAGGACTCAAGTAAAAGTGCAAGTCTCCCAGTAAAATAATACTTGAATAAAACGCCAAAAGTATTTGGTTTTAAATATACTTAAGTATCAAAAGTAAATATAATTGCTCAAATATACTTAATCAAAAGTAGAAATCATTTCAAATACCTTATATTAAGCAAACCAAATGACAACACAATAAAAAATAAAAAATACAGATAGTCAGCAGCACACTCCAACACTCAGACATAATTTACAAAAAAAGCATATGTTTAGTGAGTCCGCCAGATCAGAGGTAGTAGGGGTGCCCAAGGATGTTCTCTTGATAAATGAGCGAATTAGACAATTTTCCTGTCCTGTTATACATTCAAAATGTAATGAGTACTTCAGGGTGTCAGGGAAAATGTATGAAGTAAAAAGTACATTATTTGTTTAAGAATGTAGTGAAGTAAAAGTTAAAGTAGTCAAAAATAGAAATAGTAAGGTAAAGTACTGATACCCCCAAAAGCGACTTAAGTAGTACATTAAAGTATTTTTACACCACTGTGGAAGTTGTCACGCCAAACATTCCATTATCGTCTTTCTGACTTTAGTCTTGGACTATATTAGTCATATTCTGGAGGTTAAAAGGACAGTCGAAGAGTAGGTTGATTAGTTTGATTCGTTTGATCAACCTAGGGACATCACAGTCAATATATTTTGCAATACACCGAAAGAATGTACGGTAGGTATGTGTATTGTAATTGATATATCCTTTTGATTTTGAGTGGACATTTATTCACTGTCATTCAAATGTAGTAACCATTGATGTATGTAATACCTCAATTTATATCCTGATATTTCACTTTAAAATGGAAATGACGCTGATCATAATGACACAACTGATGGAATTTATGGAGGTGGAGAGTAGGGTGTAAATAAATGGCACAAAATTGGATCGGGCCCAGAACACACACCTTATCTGCTGACTTGTACACAGATCTCTCATTGTGCAATCAGACCATCCTTCGCTCTCTGCTGCTGGGACGATTGGCTATAGAATCCATTCACCGGGGTTGTGTATAGAAGGGCAAAGCATGGCAAAATGTTTTGCAATGGAAAACAAAAATCTTTGTTCTATTTTACAGTAAGTACTGCTACTTTTTGTAAAAATGTTTTTTCCTCATCTGAACATGACCCTGGTTACACAGGACAGTTGGTTCTTATACAGGAATATGGTAAACAGCCAATATGGCTGCACTGAGTTGTGTAACAGATATGCATGCTCTTACAGTATACCATACTTAATACGAACAGCTTAACCCGGGTTCTCAATGATGTCCAAATGTTCACAAGTTGAGGATCAGCTGGGGAACATCTGCAATAAAACAAATTGTATTTTCACCAGCCGTACCTAAGAAGGTTCCTCATAAACCTTCCAAATTTCATGTAAACCTCGTTTTACAGGCTTCCTATTTAATTGGTCAGTTTGTCATCCAAATTAGGGCAATGCACAAGTGTGTGTAATCAAATAACGGTTAAGTACCTGAGAAGGTCTTCTCCGGAGTCACCAATGGAATCAAATATACAGTTGAAGTCGGAAGTTTACATACACTTAGGTTGGAGTCATTAAAACTTGTTTTCAACCACTCCACAATTTCTTGTTAATTAACAAACTATAGTTTTGGCAAGTCGGTTAGGACATCTACTTTGTGCATGACACAAGTCATTTTTCCAACAATTGTTTACAGACAGATTATTTCACGTATAATTCACTGTATCACAAATCCAGTGGGTCAGAAGTTTACATACAAGTTGACTGTGCCTTTAAACAGCTTGGAAAATTCCAGAAAATTATGTCATGGCTTTAGGAGCTTCTGATAGGCTAATTGACATCATTTGAGTCAATTGGAGTTGTACCTGAGGATGTATTTCAAGGCCTACCTTCAAACTCAGTGCCTCTTTGCTTGACATCATGGGAAAATCAAAAGATAGAGTCTGGTTCATCCTTGGGAGCAATTTCCAAACGCCTGAAGGTACCACGTTCATCTGAACAAACAGTCGTACGCAAGTATAAACACCATGGGACAATGCAGCCGTCATACCGCTCAGGAAGGAGATGCGTTCTGTGTCCTAGAGATGAACGTACTTTGGTGCGAAAGGTGCAAATCAATCCCAGAACAACAGCAAAGGACCTTGTGAAGATTCTGGAGGTAAAACGAGTCCTATATCGACATAACCTGAAAGGCCGCTCAGCAAGGAAGAAGCCACTGCTACAAAACCGCCATAAAAAAAGCCAGACTATGCTTCGTAACCACATGGGGACAAAGATCGTACTTTTTGGAGAAATGTTCTCTGATCTGATGAAACAAAAATAGAACTCTTTGGCCATAATGACCATCGTTATGTTTGGAGGAAAAAGGGGGAGGCTTGCAAGCCGAAGAACACCATCCCAACCGTGAAGCACGGGGGTGGCAGCATCATGTTGTGGGGGTGCTTTGCTGCAGGAAGGACTGGTGTACTTCACAAAATAGATGGCATCATGAGGCAGGAAAATGATGTGGATATATTGAAGCAACATCTCAAGACATCAGTCAGGAAGTTAAAGCTTGGTCACAAATGGGTCTTCCAAATGGACAATGGCCCCAAGCATACTTCCAAAGTTGTGGCAAAATGGCTTAAGGACAACAAAGTCAAGGTATTGGAGTGGCCATCACAAAGCCCTGACCTCAATCCTATAGAACATTTGTGGGCAGAACTGAAAAAGCGTGTGGGAGCAAGGAGGCCTACAAACCTGACTCAGTTACTCCAGCTCTGTCTGGAGGAATGGGCCAATATTCACCCAACTTATTGTGGGATGCTTGTGGAAGGCTACCCGAAACGTTTGACCCAAGTTAAACAATTTAAAGGCAATGCTACCAAATACTAATTGAATATGTAACTTCTGAAAGAAATTAAAGCTGAAATAAATTATTCTCTCTACTATTATTCTGACATATCACATTCTTTAAATAATGTGGTGATCCTAACTGACCTAAGACAGGGAATTGTTACCAGGATTAAATGTCAAGAATTGTGAAACTGAGTTTAAATGTATTTGGCTAAGATGTAAACTTCTGACTTCAAATGTAGTCGTGTACACATGTGTTTTTCCAATAGGAAAGTCTGTTGGGCATACTTGAAGAGTGATTTGTTCATTCTCCTATGCCAAACAATTGTTTATATTTACATCAGCAAAAGATTGTTTAAAAGTGTTTATTGGAAAATGCCAATGAAGGCACTTAGCACAGTCATACTGTGTGGAACTTCAAATAGTGAGGCATTTCCATGGATTGTGTATTGTACTTGGTACATTCAAACACCCAATAAAACAGTTCGTATATTTGTGTTGTTGATGGATTTGTGTGATATATCTTTTTAATGGTTGCCTTTGAAACGGAAGACTCATCCTGCACAAACAGGCAACGCAATGACAACTTGTTGTTCTGCATTGCACAACATGTTAATTAAAATGACCCCCAAAACACCAATTAAAATAAAGACCTCTGAAACATTGTTAGAGATTAATTACAATGAACAGACCATCTAAGAAGAGGGTACAGTATGGAAGAAAGGAAGAAAACCCACAGCTCAGATGAGGCCTTTCAGGTTTGGTAAGTAACTGATTATATATCATCAGTTACATGTAATCTGATTACAAAAAATGACTAATCAGTTACATTACCAGCTAAATATTGCAATCAGATTAAAGATACTTTTGAAAAACTAGATACAGTGAGGGAAAAATGTATTTGATCCCCTGCTGATTTTGTATGTTTGCCCACTGACAAAGAAATGATCAGTCTATAATTCTAATGGTAGGTTTATTTGAACAGTGAGAGACCGATTAACAACAACAAAAAAATCCAGAGAAACGCATGTGAAAAATGTTATAAATTGATTTGCATTTTAAATGAGGGAAATAAGTAATTGGATTACTTTTAAATACAGAAAGGATGCTATCTGTTTTGTCAAAGACATTCAATTCAGCATTGAAAAAAAGTGCAAGTTTAAGTTTGTTCCACCTGAGGAAGTCTGAGCACACATGACACACATGATGACACACGAAATGCGTTTGATGGATCCATTTTGTCTTCTTCTAATGCTTCTTAAGGGTAAAGTAATCCAAAAGTAACCAGTGTTTTGCTGTCTGGGTAATCCAAAAGTTACTTTACCGATTACAGTTTTGGACAGGTAACTAGTAACTAACATATTACATTTAGAAAGTAATATCACCAACCCGGTTTCTAGGCTAATAGCAAATATGCATCAGGAAGCAGGTTAATATGTTCTTTGGCATTTCCTTTCCTATGGGTTCCTGGTATCATAGTGAGATTTCCTCCAATGATTAGACTAACGAGAACCAGAAGAAATCTTTTCTATCTGTGCAAATTAATGCATGATTCCCAGAATAGCCTACCTACCATCTCGTATGGTTCCTGCGTTAGGATAAACGCTGGATATGTCGTCTCAATAGGAAATTACCTTTACATTTCTTTCGCGGAATCTGTAACCGATTGAACAGAACCCTAAAATGGGTTACTCATATCCACGTCAACACGTTTAACTGTAAGTAAATAAACTCAGTGACGCTCATGCTCAAAGCGCTTGTAGGCACGCGCTTATAAAGCCGGACTCGTTTCTGGACCAAAGAAAGAAAGCATCCATTTGAATCCAAGGATAACTGCATTAGCCTACACAATGATGGTATGTGGAAACATATGTTTAGCCTGTATTGAAAACGGTGTTTTTAATTCATTGCAATTAACTGAATATGAAATTGTGAACCGAATGCTTTATAAACAAACTTAATGGCAACCTGTCTGTTCTATCTCTACAGCTCTTTTTTACGGTGATGCTAGTCAGTGCTGATGCCAGTATGGAACTTCACGCCCAAACTTTCAAAAACGATGATCCGTACTCCGGTCGTTCGTTAGTGTGTGATCGATGTCCACCTGGTACGTACCTCCGCGCGCCCTGCAGTGCCACCCGAAAGAGCGACTGTGCGAAATGTCCCAAAGGGGCATACACAGAATTTTGGAACCACATCTCCAGGTGCCTGCGCTGCAGCATGTGCGCTGAGAACCAAGTCGTCAAGCAAGAATGTTCTCCATCCAACAACTGCGAGTGCGAGTGCAAGGAGGGTTACTACTTCAACAAGAGATACGAAGCATGCATCGAACATAAAGAATGCCCCCCCGGGTATGGAGCGAATACTACAGGTATGACAAGAATAGAGCCAGTTATACGCACGGAAAAAAACAATAGGCCTACGAGAAATGACAATTTCCACTTAAGTCTATGATGATAAAGTGTTTTAATCATAATAGTTTATAGTCGATAGTTCCATATGCATACATGTTCATATGCCTCAGTATATTCTGACTGTGTTTGTCTTTGTTTGGATTGTGAAAGGGAAAAATTGCATTTTGTATCATACCAAACTTGCTAATTAAGATGAATTTAAGGAATAGTTCAGTTATTTTACAGTGCATTCGGAAAGTATTCAGATACCTTGACCTTTTCCACATTTTATTAAGTTACAGCCTTATTCTAAAATTGATTTCATAGTTTTTTTTCTTCTCATCAATCTACACACAATACCCCATAATGACAAAGCAAAAACAGGTTTAGACATTTTTTTTTTGCAAAAAACACATTTACATAAGTATTCTGACCCTTTGCTCAGTACTTTGTTGAAGCACCTTTGGCAGCTATTACAGCCTTGAGTATGATGCTACAAGCTTGGCACACCTTTATATGGAGTTTCTCCCATTCTTCTCTGCATATCCTCTCATGCTCTGTCAGGTTAGATGGGGTGTGTTGCTGCACAGCTATTTTCAGGTCTCTCCAGAGATGTTTGATCAGATTCATGTCCGTGCTCTGGTTGAGCCACTCAAGGACATTCAGAGACTTGTCCCGAAGCCACTCCTGCGTTGTCTTGGCTATGTGCTTAGGGTCGTTGTCCTGTTGGAAAGTGAACCTTCGCCCCAGTCTGAGGTCCTGAGCGCTCTGGAGCAGGTGTTCATCAAGGATCTCTCTGTACTTTCCTCCGTTCAGCTTTCCCACGAGCCGGACTAGTGACCCAGTCTCTGCTGGTGAAAAACATCCCCACAGTATGATCCTGGCACCACCTCCAGACATGATGCTTGGCATTCAGGCCAGAGTTCAATCTTGGTTTCATCAGACCAGAGAATCTTGTTTCTCATGGTCTGAGAGTCCTTTAGGTGCCTTTTGTCAATCTCCAAGCGGGCTGTCATGTGTCTTTTACTGAGGAGTGGCTTCCGTCTGGCCATTCTACCAAAAAGGCCTGATTGGTGGAGTGCTGCAGAGATGGTTGTCATTATGGAAGGTTCTCCCATCTTCACAGAGGAACTCTGGAGCTCTGTCAGAGTGACTATCGGGCTTTTGGTCACCTCCCTGACCAAGGCCCTTCTCCCCCGCTTGCTCAGTTTGACCTGTCGGCCATTTCTAGGAAGAGTCTTGGTGGTTCCAAACTTCTTCCATTTAAGAATGATTGAGGCCACTGTGTTCTTGGGGACCTTCAATGCTTCAGAAATGTTTTGGTACCCTTCCCCAGATCTGTGCCTCGACACAATCATGTCTCTGAGCTTTACGAACAATTCCTTCGACCTCATGGCTTGGTTTTTGCTGACATTCACTGTCAACTGTGGGACCTTATATAGACCGGTGTGTGCCTTTCCATGTCCAATCAATTGAATTTACCACAGGTGGATTCCAATCAAGTTGTAGAAATATCTCAAGGATGATCAATAGAAACAGGATGCACCTGAGCTCAATTTCAAGTCATAGCAAAGGGTCTAAATACTTATGTAAATAAGGTATTTCTTTTTTTATTTGTAATAGCTTTGCCTTTTCACTTTGTCATCATAGGGTAAGTATTGTGTGTAGATTTTTTATTTTACTAGGCAAGTCAGTTAACACAAATTCTTATTTTCAAACCATTTTAGAATAAGGTTGTAACGTAACAAAATGTGGAAAAAGTCAAGGGGTCTGAATACTTTCCAAATGCACTGTATGTAGATATGTTGCATTAGATTTATAGCAGTCTATGGACAAGTAGTGACTGCAATACACACTTCGGGTTTGTTAAAACTAGCCACTGCAAATAATTAGCAAATATTAGCAATTTCTTATCAATTCCCTATGCAAATCAACCCCCCCCCCCCCGTTTAGCATGTATCAAATGCCATGTCCAAATCAAATCTTAAATGGATTGTGTTCCTCAATGAATTGCTTTAAAATAATGTTGAGATAAATATTGTAGCATACACATCAAAACATTTCCTCAGGTACACTACAACAAGATACAGAATGTGTGCCGTGTCAACCCGGATTCTATTCTAAAGTTTCTTCGGCAAAAGCAGTCTGTGTTGCCCACTCAAACTGCAAAGCTGGTGGACTGCGCGTGGTGCTGAAAGGCAGGGGCTGGCACGATACACTGTGTGCCTCATGTGATGACCTCAAAACTCGTGGTAAAACACATTATGAATAACAATATTTACAAGTAAAGACTAATAATGTGTCTTCAATTGAGTTTAAGTTTCTCAACAATGTTCATTTGTTCTTCAGATGGAGCTGATTATCTGCATGAAATCCTTCCTGCGTTCTTCATTCAACTTCACCAGAAGATGGGCATCCAGAGAATACGTCGGTTAGCGATGAGGCTGACGCAAAAGCGAGGCAAGAAATCGCACAGAGGAACAGTCATGAAACTTTCTAGGAGGGGTCTTAACGACTTTATGAACAGTTGGGACCAAGGTGCAGGGAAAGACCAAGTTAGGAAACTTCCAGAGATGTTGAGGAAGACAGGGGCCCACAATGCAGCAGACAAACTAGAGCTTAAACTGGAATATATAGACCAACAATTCAAACTCTGTGAAGGGTTAGAAGAAGTAGCCTAAAATGGGTTAAAGTAGCCTCTCACCCCCATCTTCTTAAAACTACTTAACTAGATAGGGATCAGCAGCAGTGGTGTCGGTTTTGGAGAGTCTGGTGTGCCCAAAGTAAAATGGCCGCCACTCAGGCACAGAAACTAGGATATGCACATTGGATAGGAATATTTCCCTGGGTAGTGTCGGGAATGGGGCGCTAGCTCCCCAGTGACACGGAAGAGATTAAGGATCATTGGGGCGCTAGTGACACTTCCCGGAGAAATGTAAGATGCCAAATTCAAAATCCCAAAGTAGAATTATAAAACATTCATCAATATACAAGTGTAAAAAGCTTAGACTCTTGGCAATCTCAGCGTTGTCAGATTTCAAAAAGGCTTTATGGCGAAAGCACAACATTTGATTGTCTGAGGACAGCACCTCACATATTTTCTGCATTAGCATCATTTCATAACTAGCACGGGTCTCACAAAACACATAAAAGAGCTAAAATAAATGGCTTACCTTTGATGATCTTCTACTGAGGGCAATCCGATGTGTCCAAGCAAGACAATCCATGTTCCTTTTGTTAGAAAAGGTCATTGTTTAGATCCATAAATCTCAGTTTGGTTGGCGCATTATGTTAAGAAAATCCACCGTCCACTCGCCCATTGTACAGGGAAGAGAAAGCGTTCAAATTATACCTATCAACTTTGCCCAAACAAATCAAACATAATTTATAATGTATCCTTAGGTACACTTTTATGTATATTAACTATAAAAATTCACACGGATAATATCCTAAACAATAGAAAAGGAAAATCCCGAGGAGCGCGCTCACGGTCTCGCGCTCAAAAAATAAAAGCCACTTCCTCCATCCACTTACATATTCTTCTTCTGTAAGGTTGTTATTCATGGTAAACGCATGAAACCTTGTCTAAAGACTTGACATTTAGTGGAAGCCATAGGTACTGCAACCTGGGTCCTAAGTTACAGCAAATCCCATAGACAGCCATTAGAAAAAAGGCATGTCCCAAAAACCTTTTTCCAGACAGAAATTTTCCGGACAGTTTTAGAAACTTCAGAGTGTTTTCTATCCAATAGTACTAATTATGTGCATATCCTAGTTTCTGGGCCTGAGTGGCAGGCATTTCACTTTGGGCACGCCAGACTCTCCAAACTTCCGAATACAGCCCCAGTACCTGTAGAGGTTAAGAATATATCTTGACAGCAAAAAGTAATTAAGTTCAACAGGTGTCCATTTTAAAATGGTTCATATAGACCAGGGTTCACTAATAGGCGGCCGTGATTTTATTTGGCCTCCCAAGTCTTCTGAGCAAAAAAGTTATCAATAAATTATAAATCTATATATGTACACTACATGTATATGTACCTACCTCTGGCAGTCAGTGGTTACGCCTTCAAACACACACACAGAATGTTGCCGTTTGGTGCATGTTTTGTGATTTTGTTGCATTTTAAGAAAGATTTAAAAGGCACACTTTATGGATATTGAAAATGTAATTGTTGCAAATGAAAATGTATATTTAACTTCTAATATATGGATTATTACATAATGTTTAAATTAAATATACAACATTCTAATAGTATAGCATGGAGTCCTGAAATGCTTTTTGCAATAAAGGTTATTCTTGCTTAAACGTCATTTTCATGTAATTGTTCATGTGAGACACAATAACTTTTGTCTACTCTTACATAAATGTCTCCCAACACTTCAAAGTAGCTATTTTTTATACATGATATAAATACACTTTACAGTACAAGTTTCTGATCTGCTAGAGTCATTTCTCAATGTGTAGTCAATTCAAACAATTCAACATACACAAATGTATTGTGAAGAGTTGAAATTATTATTTCAGCTGAAGGTTTTCAATTTAATAACTCTGGCATTGACATGAGCACAGTGCCTTCTCCACTCAAATAACAAACTCTCCATTTACACAAACAATCCGCAATCAAATAATCCAGTCAATTACCCAAACAGTTAATACAGTATTATCTAGGTTATCACTTCTTCCTAGGCTACAGACAATAACCTGAGCTATAGGCTTAAAGATGTTTGCTTCTTCTGAATGTTCATGTTTTAAAGAACTGCTCCTCCATGTTCTTCACCGAGTGCACAGTGACCACCTAGCAAATAAATACTCAACACAGTGTTGTAGTATTTGCTTGGTCATAGACCACATACAGTACATACCAATGCTTTTAAGGTAGTACACCACGTGTTCACCAGTCATGGCTGTCATCATCACTGACAGTACACAATGTTACCCACATTACACAGACTTTTATTTGGCTATATCAGTGATGCTGACTGATAGTGCTCGAAAACAGTCTTTTCTGATAAGCGATTAGGGAGTGTGCATTACGCAAGTACCGTATCACAACACCAGCCTTTATTTAAGGCAGTAGGCCTGCAAATGCTGTCTCATGTACATACAGAGCAAAGCAATGAGGCCTTTTTATGGGTAGAAGGAAGAAAAAAAATAAGAGCTTCACTGTCTCTGGGGAAGTGCAGTGAATCTAGATTATCCACTGCTGAGAAGTGACAAAGAGGCTAGTGTTCATTAAATATAATAAAACAAGAGCATCTGTGGACCTGGAGCAGGGGTACTCAAATATTATTTGAGAATCTCCGGTCACGCACATTTCCTAGATGGGTAAGTTCCGGATGGATATTGTAATTTATCGGCGTAGTAACAAACCCCCAACTCACAACCCATGCGACCGCAAACTGTTCCCAACCCTCTTGTTTGCTTGTTTTAAAGTTAATTTACTGCAATTCTACACATTTTACCATGGGGCGGAGAGAAAACATTGCAGTTTTATAGCCGATTTCCTGCAATTCTACACATTTTGCCATGTCTTATGTGTGTTCATATGATACTTGAGTGACCTAACAACATCAAATGTGGGCCCCCTGGGGTTGAGGCCCCTCGGCACGTAATCTGGCCATGATAACTACAAGATTTAGATAGCTGGTTAGCCTAACTAACATGGCCTAGTTGATCAACTGGAAATGTCTGACCGGTTATAAATAGCTGTCATATATATTTATTTCTCAAATCTCTCTCTCAAGTCTCTCCTCTCCCAGAGGACTGAGCCCTAGGACCATCTGGCCTGATGACTCCTGGCTGTCCCCAGTCCACCTCGTCGTGCTGCTGATCTAGTTTCTTCTGTTTTGCCTGTGGCTATAGAACCCTGACCTGTTCATCAGACCTGCTACCTTGTCCCGCACCTGCTGTTCGACCCTCTCTCTCCCTCCCTCCCTGTCTCCCTCTCTACTGCACCAGCTGTCTTGACCTCTGAATGCTCGGCTATGAAAAGTCAAGTGACATTTACTCCTGAGGTGCAGACCTGTTGCACCCCCTGTTGAGTACGGCTGACATGGAGATTAGAGAGGCGGATCAGTAGGTTCAAGCCCAGGGCCGGGCGATAAAAGTGTGAACTGAACTGGTAACTGGAGGGCTTCCGGTCTCTGCTCCCAGGTACCATTCATCTTATAAACGTCCCAAATACCCTCTAGGCCATTTTCATAGCTCTGGATGGCCAATGCCACTCGTTCCATAGTCAATATGTCTATGAAGTCCCTCAACCAAATGTCCATGCTGAAGCACTACGTTTTACGCACTTTCCAGTACTGTCCATTTGACTGATAGGAAGGCCAATGCAATAACGTGGAAAAAGTCAAGGCATCTGAATACTTTACGAATGCACTGTAAGTGTATCATGCAAAGTGTTCTATTTTGCATTTTGTTAACATAGCTATTGCATAGCCTAGCGCAGTTCTGTTTGATCAGTTCTGTGCTGTTCTAGTTCTGAAAACAGACACCGCACTAAGCCAACCATGCATTTGTTTAGTAAATATATGATGCGGATGTTTTCAGAGGCACCACAGAGGCAGTACAGTACAACATGAATGCTGCTGACACGAAAGCTTTTTACTTGAATGGGGTTGTCTGGTTTCTCAACCTGATCTCATGAGACCAGGCTCGGTTTTCCCAGAGCATACCCGACAGAGCATTCAGTCTATGCAAATTACTTCGCAAAAGTGAATTTGACTAGAAGTACATGCTGACTAGATGTAACCTCAAAAATAGAAACCACCCTAATAAACAAAACATTTTACCAATGTAACCCAGAAATATATTAACTCACCTGCTGCCCATAAAAAGCACAAACCATACCCTTCTACGCAAATATAAGATTTTTCCTGGCTTTGATTACTTAGAAATTACCATTCCATGAAACCATCATTACCATTCTACCATCTTTTTCTAATCAGTTTCTCAATGTCTTCTTTTTATAAGAAACATTAATGTGTTGAAAATCCCAAAGTTGTTTGAATAGTCAACTTACACACAACTCTGACACATACACTTACCCCACCAGACATGCCACCAGGGGTCTTTACACAGTCCCCAAATCCAGAACAAATTCAAGAAAGCGTACAGTATTATATAGAGCCATTATTGCATGGAACTCCATTCCATCTCATATTGCTTAAATAAACAGCACACCTGGTTAAAAAAAACTGATAAAGCAACACCTCACGACACAACGCCTCTCCCCTATTTGACCTAGATAGTGTGTGTGTGTGTATGTATTGATATGTAGCCTACGTGTGCCTTTAAAAATTTTTTATGTAGTTCTGTCCTTGAGCTGTTCTTTTCTATTAATGTTCTGTATTATGTCATGTTCCATGATGGGGATCCTAATAAAATACCAAATTTGAAGATATTGCACTGAACAGAATAATATTGAAAAAAAGTGTTATTCTGCATGTGAAGTGATTGCAGTATCAGATGTTGATGTGACAATCTGGTGGTCAATGACCTTTGAGATTCAAGACCACCAAGCGGGAAATAGAGTAACTCAGTCGTGTCTAGTACTACAGTCTTGTGTATTGTGATAATTTGAATAAAAAAATTATGTGGGCAAAAATTATCCCACCTGATTTGACTGTTGCGTATGCTTATGTCAATGGCCATTCACCCAACCAAAGCCTTAGAGATATATGGCGCTGAGTCCATAAACTATTACATCACATTATAAACACCTTGTACATCAAGGAGAGCTGGACTCAAATTAATGATGGACTGTAGTTTCTCTTTGCTTATTTGAGCTGTTCTTGCCATAATATGGACTTGGTCTTTTACCAAATCTTCTGTATACCACCTCTACCTTGTCACAACACAACTGATTGGCTCAAACGCATTAAGGAGGAAAGAAATTCCACAAATTCACTTTTAATGAGGCACACCTGTTAATTGAAATGCATTCCAGATGACTACCTTATGAAGCTGGTTGAGAGAATGCCTAGTGTGTGCAAAGCTGTCATCAAGGCAAAGGGTGGTTTCTTTGAAGAATCTCAAATATATTTTGATTTGTTTAACACTTTTTTGGTTACTACATGATTCCATGTTTTATTTCATAGTTTTGATGTCTTCACTATTATTCTACAATGTATGTGGCAGGGTCTATAGTCAATCACGGATTACAAAAAGAAAACCAGCCCCGTCGCGGACATCGACGTCTTGCTCCCAGACAAATTAAACAACTTCTTTGCTCGCTTTGAGGACAATACAGTGCCACTGACACGGCCCGCTACCAAAGCCTATGGGCTCTCCTTCACCATGGCCAAAGTGAGTAAAACATTTAAACGTGTTAACGCTCGCAAGGCTGCAGGGCCCAGACGGCATCCCTAGCAGCGTCCTCAGAGCATGCGCAGACCAGCTGGCTGGTGTGTTTAAAGACATATTCAATCAATCGATCTCTATCCCAGTCTACTGTGTCCACATGCTTCAAGATGGCCACCATTGTTCCTGTTCCCAAGAAAGCTAAAGTAACTGAACTAAATTACTATCGCCCCGTAGCACTCACTTCTGTCATCATGAAGCGCTTTGAGAGACTAGTCAAGGATCATATCACCTCCACCCTACAGTACCTGATACCCTAGACCCACTCCAATTTGCTTACCGCCCCAATAGGTCCACAGACGACGCAATCGCCATCACACTGCACAATCCCATCTGGACAATAGGAATACCTATGTAAGAATGCTGTTCATCGATTACAGCTCAGCATTCAACACCATAGTACCCTCCAAACTTGTCATTAAGCGCAAAATCCTGGGTCTCCTGTACTCCCTGTTCACCCATGACTGCGTGGCCATGCACGCCTCCAACTCAGTCATCAAGTTTGCAGACAACACTACAGTGGTAGGGTTGATTACCAACAATGATGAGACAGCCTACAGGGAGGAGGTGAGGGCCCTCGAAGTGTGGTGTCAGGAAAATAACCTCTCACTCAATGTCAACAAAACAAAAAGGAGTTGATGGTGGACTTCAGGAAACAGCAGAGGGAGCATCCCCCCCGTCCACATCGATGGGACAGTAGTGGAGAAGGTGGAAAGTTAAGTTCCTCGGCGTACACATCACAGACAAACTGCAATGTCCACCCACACAGACAGTGTGGTGAAGAAGGCACAACAGCGCCTCTTCAACCTCAGGAGGCTGAAGAAATTTGACTTGTCACCTAAAACACACAAACAGATGCACAATCGAGAGCATCCTGTCGGGCTGTATCACTGCCTGGTACGGCAACTGCTCCGTCCACAACCGCAGTCTGCCCCTGGTGATGTGTTGTGCAAACTACCTGCCCTCCAGGACACCTACAGCACCCGATGTCAAGGACAACAACCCCCCAAGCCACTGCCTGTTCACCCCACTATCATCCAGAAGGAGAGGTCAGTACAGGTGCATCAAAGCTGGGAGAGAGACTTAGAAGCTGTTTTTATCTCAAGGCCATCAGACTGTTAAACAGCCATCACTAGCAGAGAGGCTGCTGCCAACATAACATTTAAAACTATATAAATATA
>QNTS01001282.1:283479-313766 GCA_003317085.1 Hucho hucho | reverse complement strand
CGAATAAGTCGGTTATGTTTTTACATTTACAGTACTTGCATTTGAGTGAAGACTTTGATTCTTTTGCTTCTTAACTTTTCAGCCCCACTCTTCTGTTATTTACTCTGCTTTTGCATTTTCTACTTTAGCTAGTTTTCGAGCTGCCACTGTCAGCGTCAATGTGTGAGTGAGTCAAAGGGGACGGGGCTAAGGGTTGCATAGACGTTCATTTGGAATAGACCAACGTGCCTGGGGGAAAGGGGGGTTTGGCCCGTGTCACTCAACTTTCTGCCAACTTTTTCATTAGTAGTAAAAAAAATGAAGGCAGGCGGCCCACCGGCCCAGAGGTTGACCAGCCCACCGGGAATTCTCCCAGTGCTCCTGGTTGCCAGTCTGCTTCTGTCTATAACTAATTAAAAGGAGCTTTGCGTTTGAAAAATGTCTTAGGTTAGATACTGGATATCTATTTTGTAAGATTTTTGTTTCATTATTTAATGCTGTCACTTTGATTTCCTAGCAACTGACTCATACCTTGACATTCAACAATATGGTAACATTTAAAGGACTTTGCTAATCTTCGCAGTTATTCAAAGAGTAAACCAGCTCGCTTTCTCTAGCCTCAAGGAAAAACCATACATACCAGTTGTCATTGTCAGACTTATTTTAGTCTGAATGTGTCTGAAAAACTCCTCAAACATGAAGGAAGGATTTGTTTTGTGCTCTGAAGAGAGATGTTAACATTGAAATCCCATAGCCGCAATCTAAACAAGCCCAATTACTGGAGTCTGTACTGGAGTCAAACATGGTGCAGTATTATGTGTAACAACCAAAAATCCAAATGTGAATTGAACTGAACAAAAAAAAGATTATGATTGAATCCTCCCTTGTTACCCAATGGAAAACACATTCTGTACTGAAACATGGAAAAGAAGCAAGGGTTTTATAGTTTTCATTAAATGTAAGTCTTGGAATAACAAAACACACAACATTAAACATCACCACAACGTCCTTAACACTCTCTCTCTCTTTCCCCCTCTCTCTTCCTTCCCCCTCTATCTTCCTTGCCGTCAGCCTGACTCATTCAACAGGAGAGTGATCTACACACGTCACAGTCTAACTATCTTGGTCTCACAAACACACGCAAGAGCCGCATCACTATAATCTCACAATTGTGCTGACACACCAAATTGCCTGAAAGGCTACAGTCATGGCTAGCAAAACAACAAGAAAAACATCAACGAAAGTAATGAATGAAGACAACATGTTCTGTAATAAAATATCTTGATAGTGGTTATGGCTTATAGCTTCCTATTGACTCAAAGGGGACTTTTCCTTTTGTCAGTGTATTGTTTATGCACTTTGTGTTGTTACTCTGTGTTGTGTTTCTGTTAGTGTCCCTGGGAAGGTGTAAGGGGGACAGAGGTACATCCGTGGTACATCACTTTAAACATGCAGTCAGTTTACACAAGAGACTAGTCATCGTTCACCTGGGGCACCCTGCCCAATGCTCAGTAGTGCAATGCTGCGTTGCATGCAGCAGTCTTGTACAAAGCTGTGAGGGAGAGAGAAAGATGGAGGGGCAAGAGAGAGTAGAAAAGAGAAAAGAGGGTGTAGAGAGACTGCACTATTGTTCCTATGATTAATCGGAATACGTGTCAGGGGAGAGAGGGAAAGAAAGAGAGGGAGAGAGGAAGTGAGAGAGACAGAGAGGGAGATATGAAGAAAGGTTACTGTTTACCGCCACAAGGTGCTCTCTGTAACACTCCCCAGGTGAAAGTCGTAGAGTTTGGTCAGAATCAGGATCACCTGGAAACAAAACACACATGACGTGTTATAAGTATGTAATAAGCCATGAAATAACTCAAACCTATTAGATAATAAACAGAAATGCTTAAGAATACCAAAGGTTGTTCTCTCAGAAGACAAGCGAGACTGGGCAAACGTATTCTATATTCTCTTAGAAGAACACCAACCTACGTATTCCATAAAAACCAATCAAAAGCAGCATAAACAACAACAACAACAGGTGTTTGTCAATACATTGGCATGTTATGAATGTCCCTCCGGCTCCGTCCCCAACACAACACTTGTCAAGGTCGCACCTTGCTAGCCTGTATGCCCACTTTGAACCCTCTCCCTCTCTCTCTTGATCGCTCACTGCTGCCGGTTTGTAGAGCGGGAAAGAGAGAGAGGAGGGAAGGGGGTCTTTGATAACCCACTGAACAGGTTGACGGGTGAATCACAGACCCTGTTCTATAGACCCAGTGGTCAGCTTTGATATCAAAACAGAGGACCAGAGAACTGTGTTTGTTTGACTCTGTGAAGCCTGAAGTGACATATAACTGATATACTGTATCTGAATCCTAAGTCATCTCCTATAACTCCTCCTGTAGGACATATTAAACTTGTAGAGTATTTGATGTATTACAATACTTATGAAGTTTCTAATTTCCACTTAGAAATTTCAGAGTTGACGTAACATCACCCCTAAAGAAAATCTATTTAAGATCCACATAATAATTCACATTTCTTCTTTCTGCAGGATTATTTGCCTGCTATAGCAAACTGCCTCAAATCAAGATCCTACATCTGTAGTTGCAAGCAGTAAAGCAGAAATTCCTCCCAGCCTATTAGAAGGCAAATTGTTAAAACATTTTTTTAATTTTTCTTAATCCTATCCAGGTATCTTAGATCTACAGGAGAGGCTAGTGGGTAGAAAGGGCCAAGGGATTGATTTGGGATTCAGTGTATGCTCCTCTGAGTGGTAGGCTACTGATGCAACCAGGTCACATATGGCGTCTGTGGAGGAGACAAACAAAGAGTAATACTGGGAAGACGACACTGTCTTTATATAAATGTCACAACAGCCAGATGGTCACAGCGCCATTAGAGATTGACATTACCACCTCCGGGTTGCGTCATTCATTCCGAGGTTGACGCTGTAAAACATGGAAAAGAATGACTTGTCTAAAAGTTTTATTATTTACCATTCGCCACAACACAGATGACTTGAGTGTGCACAGGGAAGAGGTTTTACATAATAAATGCTATTTTCACAGCAGTCGCTTTGTTTTCTAATGCAACAAACCAAATAAAATCTGCCTTTTTTATTTGCATACTTGTCTCTTGTTAGCGTACCCCTCTTTGCGCCAAGCATATGCTTCCTTAAAGTGAATAGACAAGCCTGACTTGGGTCACTTCGCTGCAAGGTGATTCGCTAGCTGTCTCTCTTCATCTTGCCTGATTACATTTAGAGATACATCAGGAAAATGGAACACAGGAGGGAGAAGGAAATAAGGCCAACACCAGTTGTTAGACTTGACCTCAGTGGCCCATGTGGCCTCAAAAGCCTGGCTGGCCCTTAAGAGCCCCAAGGACTGGCCTGGACCTCACTGAGGAGGCACTGATGGTTCTTTGAGAGACGGTGCCACCACCCCGGGGCCCCTCTCCTCCTCCTAAGACTGTGAGCAGATGGTTCAGGCCAGGCAAGATTGCACTGCCGGAGAGGGAAATGTAGAGAGAGAGGAATAATAACATAGAAGAAGAACATTGGATTCATGCCATGCTTGTAAAATGCAAAGCAAAACTGAGTTTTTCTTGGATTGTTGATAGTGTGTGTGCGTGTGTGTGCACTTGCATGTTCTTGCTTAAGAGTGTGGGTGTGTTGAGATTCCTGCAGGGGTCTGATGTTGTCAGACAAGCTCGCTCTCCTCTGTCAGGGGGTGGCACCAGACAGACAGGGAGCAGTCCCCTTCCATGACAGTATGAACTGAAAATTCACATTGAATAACTGGGGCACCAGCTGAAATCCCAGAGAATACTTTTGTCCTGTCAGCTTGTATCACCCTCATGAAAATCTTAATCATGTCTCTGAGAATGCCCTCCTCGCCCAAACACAAACAGAATACAAATGGTGAAAGCATTAAACCTCTTAGGGATCATTAAGGAGCGCTGGGGCGCTAGCGCCCCATTCCCGACACTACCCGGCAAAATGTAAGGCGCCAAATTCAAAATCCAAAAGTACAATTATAAAACATTCATCAATATACACATGTTGCATACTCTTCAAAAGCTCAGTGTCTTGGCAATATCACAGCGTTGTCAGATTTCAAAAAGGCTTCACGGCGAAAGCATAACACTTGATTGTTTGAGGATAGCACCTCTCATATTTTATGCATTAGCATAAATCCATAACCAGCACGGGTCTCACGAAACGCATAAAAGAGCTAAAATAAAATCGCTTACCTTTGATGATCTTCTGCTGAGGGCAATCCGAAGTGTCCAAGCAAGACAATCCATGCTTCTTTTGTTAGAAAAAGTCATTGTTTATATCCATAAATCTGTTTGGTTGGCGCGTTATGTTCAGAAAATCCACCGTCCACTTGCCCATTGAACCGTGAAGAGAAAGCGTTCAAACTATACCTATCAACTTTGTCCAAACAAATCAAACATCATTTATAATGTATCCGTAGGTACACTTTTATGTATATTAACTATAATATTTCAACCGGATAATAACCTGAATGATAGGAAAGGAAAAAACCACAGAGCGCGCGAGACCATAAACGCGCAAGTCATTCTATTGACTTCCTGGGTCCACTTCTAAATTCTTCTTCTATTCGCTTCTAATTCAACCTAAAGTCATGAAACCTTGTCTAAAGACTGTTGACATCCAGTGGAAGCCATAGGTACTGCAATCTGAGTCCTAGATAACAGCAAATCCCATAGGCAGCCAGTAGAAAAAGGTCATCTAAAAAAAAAACATTTTTCTGGACAGAAATTCCTCGGGTTTTCGCCTGCCATATCAGTTCTGTTATACTCACAGACATCATTTTAACAGTTTTAGAAACTTCAGAGTGTCCTATCCAATAGTACTAATTATGTGCATATCCTAGTTTCTGGGCCTGAGTGGCAGGCATTTTACTTTGGGCATGCCAGACTCTCCAAAACCGACACCTCGGCTGCCGCTCCCTAAAAAGTTATTAAATGTGGGGCCGTTGCGAAAAATACTGAACTTTCATCAACCCCATGTAGAATATTGTCAAGTTTGTTTACATAGTGCCGATCTTTGTTCGTCCTGTTTAGTCGACTGACAATGGATTCAATGCAATACGGAATGGCACAAACTCTAAGCAACTTAAAAAAATATATATATATGTATATTTAACCTTTATTTAACTAAGCAAGTCTGTTAAGAACAAATTCTTATTGACAATAACGGCCTACACTAAGCTAACAACTAAGATTCACAAGGTTGCCATTTTTTCAGTACACTCCCCTCTCCGAAAACCCCAATTGACCTGCAATGAATGGAAGAAATTATTAGCTTGTTGCCTCTCAATTAACCAACTGTGGCGAAAACATATTATTAGCATAACTAAATGTACCATGTCCACAAAGACCAATTCAAAGTGCCAAACGCAATTTTGAATGCTGATTTAGTTCTGTGGTGCGCTAATGATAGGTTGCTAATTACTTTGAGAAAACAGTTAATCTCTCCTCCAAGCCAGTCAGAAGTTTAATTGTGTGAGCCCTATGAATTGCTGGTGTCTATTGCCGGGGTCAGTGCTATGCGGCCAGGTTACGAGGACACTAAATTAAACGTGCTTTTTAGTAGTGAATACTGAATGAGTGTCTAGTCCCTCAGGAGTGTTGAATCAGTGCGGCGTGGCAGAAACGCCTGGCTAATAAAATAACACCTCAGAATGCATACTTAGAATGTAGCTATACCCCCCATAGCCACACTACTGATCAGGTCCACTCTACTCCTACGCCCCAGGAAGAGGCCTTTTTATGAGAAAGGGAGATGTTTGATGGCTCTATCCGCGCACACACACACACCACAAACGGAGAGGTTTGATGGTTCTACCCGAGCGGTGTGTGTGTGTTTTATGGCGCCTGTCGTTGGAAAACAGGATACCTTTTCCTGTCATGATTTGCCTTGACTGACATGTATGCTATAGAGCTGGCGGTAAGTGCATTTACTAAGCGACTTTCAAATGGCCCCCACACAATTACTTATAGCTTCCAGTTGGCTCATTCCTCCCCTCTCCTCTCCCCTGTAACTATTCCTGAAGTTGATGTAAATGAGAATGTGTTCTCAGTCAACTTACCTAGTAAAATAATGATAAAATAAATCATTAATAAATAGTGAGAGAAAAAAGTGTATGTGTATGTGTGTGTGTGTGTGTACATAGAGTACATTTGTGTGTGTGTGTGTGTGTGTGTGAGAGAGAGAGAGAGAGAGAGAGAGAGAGAGAGAGAAGCTACATGAGCTTGTAGCACTACGCCTAAACCCTGCTGAAACAAGGGGAAGCTCTGGCTGTTAAAAAGTCTGTTCGGTAGCATGTTTACGCCAGCTCAGGTGGTAGGGGAAATGGTGGGAGATATCCCATTAAAATGTAACGCATGAATATACTGTGCATGCACGCGCGGAGAGATCGTTCAAGATTGACGTCAAAATTGGACGTCTATCCGTGTCCTGAGGACGTCGGCCACTAGAGGCAACAGTGAGTGGTATTACCATCAAGAAGGCTTGGGTTTTAACCTCTACAGGCACTGGGGCAGTATTCGGAAGTTTGGAGAGTCTGGCGTGTCCAAAGTAAAATGCCTGCCACTCAGGCCCAGAAACTAGGATATGCACATAATTAGTACAATTGGACAGAAAACACTCTGAAGTTTCTAAAACTGTGAACATAATGTCTGTGCGTATAACAGAACTGATATGGCAGGCAAAAACCCGAGGAATGTCTGTCCGGAAAAATCTTTTTTTGTGACATGCCTTTTTTCTAATGGTTGTCTATGGGATTTGCTGTAACTTAGGACCCAGGTTGCAGTACCTATGGCTTCCATTAGATGTCAACAGTCTTTAGACAAGGTTTCATGCATTCACCGTGGAAAACAACCTTATAGAAGAAGAATATGTAAGTGGATGGAGGAAGTGGCTTTTGTTTTTGCGCGCGAGACCGTGAGCGCGCTCCTCGGGATTTTACTTTCCTATCGTCCAGGTTATTATCTGTGTGAAATATTATAGTTAATATACATAAAAGTGTACCTAAGGATACATTATAAATTATGTTTGATTTGTTTGGGCAAAGATGATAGGTATAATTTGAACGCTTTCTCTTCCCTGTATAATGGGACGAGTGGACGGTGGATTTTCTGAACTTAACGCGCCAACCAAACGGAGATTTATGGATATAAACAATGACTTTTTCTAACAAAAGGAACGTGGATTGTCTTGCTTGGACACTTCGGTGTAGAAGATCATCAAAGGTAAGCGATTTATTTTAGCTCTTTTATGTGTTTTGTGAGACCCGCGCTGGTTATGAAATTATGCTAATGAAGAAAATATGTGAGGTGCTGTCCTCAGACAATCAAATGTTGTGCTTTCGCCGTAAAGCCTTTGAAATCTGACAACGCTGTGAGATTGCCAAGAGTTTAAGCTTTTGAAGAGTACGCAACACTTGTATATTGATGAATGTTTTATAATTCTACGTTTGGATTTTGAATGTGGCGCCTTACATTTCTAGCGCTAGAGCCCCAATGATCCTTAAGTAGTTTTAATTGGGCGTTATGGACAGGGGTGGTGGTTGGGCGTAATCCCATGGGTTAAGATTTGGGATATGGTTAAAACATTAAGTTTAAGCACTTATTCTGAATGGTTAAGGTTAAGGTTTGGGATATGGTTAAAACATTAACTTTAACCACTTATTCTGAATGGTTAAGGTAAAGGTTAAGGTTTGGGATATAGTTAAAACATTAAGTTTAACCACTTATTCTGAATGGTTAAGGTAAGGGTTAAGGTTTGGCATATGGTTAAAACATTAAGTTGAACCACTTATTCTGAATGGTTAAGGTAAGGGTTAAGGTTTGGGATATGGTTAAAACATTAAGTTTAAGCACTGATTCTGAATGGTTAAGGTGAGGGTTAAGGTTTGGGATATGTTTAAAACATTAAGTTTAAGCACTGATTCTGAATGGTTAAGGTGAGGGTTAAGGTTTGGGATATGGTTAAAAAAAAAATGTAAACCAGTTGGAGCAACTTCAAAATTGTATGTTTTTTACCACGTGGATGAACGTGAGACAGCTTGTTGTGTACGCATGCCAGTGCACATGCACATGCACATGCACACGCACACGCACACGCACACACACACACACACACACACACACACACACACACACACACACACACACACACTTTTTGGCCTTAAGCTGATACAGCCCTCCTCTCCTTTATAAAATCCTTATTGATTCTCCTCAATCCACAGCAAATGAAGATATACTGTATACAGTGGTCTGTGGAGCCAGCCCAAGGTTAACTTTACAAATCATGACCTTTTTAAATACTGCCAGGTGGAGTAAGTAGCTTAATAAACAGACAGGAAATACGGTATGAGAGAGCAGGTCTGGATGGAGCTCTACCTGTTCACCATTATAGTGATGATGATTCTTATTGCCTTAGTTATGTAGAACTACATAACTAAGGCAATAAGAATCATCATCACTATAATGGTGAACAGGTAGAGCTCCATCCATGGTGAGCCACATAACTATTGCCTTAGTTATGTGGCACATTCCTACACAACATTCTTCTATCTTTATCTGAATTCTTTATGTGGTGGCATTCCACTTCATAATCACCTGTCAGAAACAGTTTTACCATTTCAACTTCCAGCGATAGAAGAGTGCTACCATAACAACTTAAACGTTGCTGCAATGTCCCTGTACATTCACAGGGACAGAGTGATACTTCCCCGCACCATTTGGATGGATATTTTCTGGAAACGAAAGAGTAACATTTAACCATGGGATGGATACAACTCTCTACCAGACCATGACGTTTGCTGAGACTAGGTCACAGCTGCTGTTGATCACAACAAAAGTCACCATAACCAGTTTGTGCCCTATCATCCAAACTGGAGACATGTTTACATGTTTTATGATTCGGTGGTCTGACGTGTGGGAACAAAGCATGATGATATGTGCTGGCTTGTGATAAAAGGTTTTCATATTTCATGTTCCAGTCCAATATGTCTTATCATTAATCATCATCTCATCAGACACAGACAAACAGTAGATAAAATGCTAGGCATAACAGCAGGCATAACAACATAACAAACATGAGTTCACAACACACCACAAACAGATCAGTCAGACTAATACAATCCTAATCCCTGGCCAACAGGAACTCTGGAAAAGCTAACTTAATGCTAACTTAAAGTGATATACTGAGGCTTTGGTATGGTCTAATGCACAGTGTTCATCAGGGTAGAAGACATAAGTAGGCTAGGGTCTAAGAACAAGGCCATAAGTAGAGAGTACACTACAATAGAAGTAGCAAGGCAACTGAATGGTCTAAATATATTCTTCAAAGTGTAATTAGATTCATCTTCAATGTCTTCTCTGACCGAACACCTCCTCCACCCGCTACAAAAAATCCTGAACACTTGATCTTTTCCATTTAACAACTGACATATAATTTGTGGTTCTCCTCTTTTTCTTTCTCTTTTTCACAGCTTTAGTATTTTTCTCTGTTCCCCCTGTCAGGCAGATAAGACGTGAGGGAAAGAAGAAGGGAGGGAGTCTTTCTTCACCACAGGCATACCAGTGTGTGTCATTGTGAATCTTCCTCAGAGGTGACACGATGAAGCGACAGCAGGACACCTGATTAACCCTGAGCCGCATCTCCTAACATTTTTATTTGATTTTTCAACGTTGTCTTCCTGTCTGTCACCTTGCTGGAGCAGCAGACTGATGTGTCCAATACGGAGGAGGTGTTGTAAAAAATAAAGATAACACCTTTAAAAATGTGTTACCGATAGTGTGCTGTTGTATTCATAGGATCTGTCAGGTGTAATTAAAAATGTAATAACTGTTCCTTTTAGTGGCCTGCGTTGAGATATGATTTCTCCCTCAGCAGGTGACACAGGGGGGAATGGTCACTGTCATCCATCAACTAAGTGATCCATTAATAATGCAGCTCGACTTGGCGGGGGCCACCCGCCAGCATTAACATCCTGATAAGACAGTGTCAGGGTGGTAGATGTGTTACCGTGGCAATCCTCTCACACCATCTCACCAGCCACGACACCATCCATTATTGCTATTTTTGCGACTGTTTATATTTGATCAACCCTTTTGGAGAGTCGCTTTGGCAGTTGTTGCTCCCTGAACTTTTTGCGATTTATGTCTTTCCAGAGTAAACGATGAGAGATCTTAGCGAAGGGGGATGAAAACAGTGTGTTTAATACACTTACTGTAACATAGTCTGTCTGTCTGTCACAGATTCATTTCCATTATCTTCCCCTGTTGAGAGACATGGTCCTGAAAGCGAATCTGTAAATTATTTAAATGGAAGAAAATGAATATCTATTTCCATATTTACAATTCAAAAAAGCCCTGTTGGTTAAAATAGACCTGGGAATGATTAAATTAATTAATAGAATTTCGGAGAATGAGAAAATGAAAAAGTGTTTTTTAATTGTTAGGAGATTATATAAAATTTATATTAGAAGGCTGTTTTTCCATCTTAAAAAAACTAAGCCAGAACCAACAAAAATATTATACAGAATATTGCTACAGTGTCCGTATTAGGACAGCATACTGTAACTCAGTGAAAGTTTGATGTTAGATAATACACACAGTTGATGTAAATTGGAAAACATGGTGACTCAGTCATGCAGAAAGTCATTATTCAGCTGTCATGATTAAACACAGGCCCTGAAGGTCTATCCATTGGCTCATTCAGGTCTGGCATGGGTCACTTTCTACACAGTGCTTTTGTGGATTCCTGTTTGTTTTCTTTCCCATCTCCCTCTTCTGCTCCAGCCTTTGTCTCTGATGGCCTGGAAGGGGAATTTGGTTCTTGCCCCTGCAGACATTTTCAGATGAGCCAATGCAAACAACAGATTTTCCTTTTTTCTGCTCTTGTTTTGGTTCAGTTCCCTGGCCTGAAGGTTGGTTCTGTCTGACTGACGTTTCAGATCTAAATAACTCTAAATAGGCCGTCATTGTAAATAAGAACTTATTCTTAACTGACTTGCCTAGTTAAATAAAGGTTAAATAAAAAATATATATATATTGCAGTCTTGTTAAGACAATATCATTTATCAAATTTGTTTAGATCCTGGAGCATTTCTCCATTGCCAAAATAATCCATCCACCTGACAGGTGTGGCATGTGTCGGAATAAAAAGCAACTGTAAAATTTGTATTTTTGTCACACAACACAATGACACAGATGTCTAACGTTTTGAGGGAGCGTGCAATAGGCATGGTGACTGCAGGAATGTCCACCAGAGCTGTTGCAAGAGAATTAAATGTTAATTTCACTACCATCGTTTTAGAGAATTTGGCAGTACGCCCAAGCGGCCTCACAACCGCAGACCACGTGTAACCACGCCAGCCCAGAACATCCACATCTGGCTTCTTCACCTGCGTCTAAGACCAGCCACCTGGACAGCTGATGAAACCGTGGGATTGCATAACCGAGGAATTTCTGCACAAACTGTCAGAAACTGCCTCAGGGAAGGTCATCTGCGTGCTCGTCATCTTGACCTGACTACAGTTCGGTGTCGTAACCAACTTCAGTGGGCAAAAGTTCACCTTCGATGGCCACTAGCATGCTGCAGAAGTGTGCTCTTCACGGATGAATCCCGGTTTCATCTGTACTGGGCAGATGGGAAACAACATGTATGGCGTCGTGTGGGCGAGCGGTTTGCTGATGTTAATGTTGTGAACACATTGCCCCATGGTGGCAGCTGGGTTGTGGTATGGGAAGGCATAAGCTATGGACAACAAACACAATTGCATTTTATTGAAGGCAATTTGAATGCACAGAGATACCGTGATTAAATCCTGAGGCCCATTGTCGTGCCATTCATCCGCCGCCATCACCTAATGCTTCAGCATGATAGTGCATGGCCCCATGTCGCAAGGATCTGTACACAATTCCTGGAAGCTGAAAATGTCCTAGTTCATCCATGGCCTGCATACTCTCCTGGCATGTCATCCATTGAGCCAGTTTGGGATGCTCTGGATTGATGTGTAGGACAGCGTGTTCCAGTTCCCGCCAAAATCCAGCAACTTCGCACAGCCATTGAAGAGGAGTGGAACAACATTCCACAGGCCTCAATCAACAGCCTGATCAACTCTATGTGTCACACTGCGTGAGGAAAATGGTGGTCAGACCAGATACAGACTGGTTGTCTGATCCACGCCACATATCTGTAACCAACAGATGCATACAGTGACTTACAACATACAGTATTCACCCCCCTTGGCATTTTTCCGATTTTGTTACCATACAACTTGAAATTAAAATTGATTTTTTTGGGGGTTTGTATCATTTGATTTACACAACATGCCTACCATTTTGAAGATGCAAAATACTTTTTATTGTGAAACAAACAAGAAATAAGTAAAAATAAACTGAAACCTTGTGCGTGCATAACTATCTTCCATATGTTTGGGGAGTCTCCCACATGCCTTTTGGCGAACACCAATTGTGTCTGCTTATTTGCAATGTCTTTTTTCTAGCCACTCTTCCGTAAAGTCCAGCTCTGTGGAGTGTACGGCTTAAAGTGGTCCTGTGGACAGATACTCCAATCTCCGCTGTGGAGCTTTGCAGCTCCTTCAGGGTTATCTTTGGTCTCTCTGTTGCCTCTCTGATTAATACCCTCCTTGCCTGGTCCATGCGTTTTGGTGGGCGGCCCTCTCTTGACAGGTTTGTTTGGGTGCCATAGTCTTTCCATTTTTTAATAATGGATTTAATCGTGCGCCGTGGGATGTTCAAAGTTTTTGATATTTTTCTATAACCCAACCCTGATCTGTACTTCTCCACAACTTTATCCCTGACCTGTTTGGAGAGCTCCTTGGTCTTTATGGTGCCGCTTACTTGGTGGTGCCCTGGCTTAGTGGTGTTGCAGACTCTGGGGCCTTTCAGAACAGGTGTATATATATTGAGATCATGTGACAGATCATGTGACACTTAGATTACACACAGGTGGACTTTATTTAATTTATTATGTGACTTCTGAAGGTAATTGGTTGCACCAGATCTTATTTAGGGGCTTCATAGAATACATATGGACGTACCACTTTTCCATTAAAATAAAAAAAATTATACTTTTTTTTTCATTTCTCCACCAATTTGAACTATTTTGTTTATGTCCATTACATGAAATCCAAATAAAAATCCATTTAAATTACAGGTTGTAATGTAACAAAACGCCAAGGGGGGTGAATACTTTTGCAAGGCACTGTATGTGTATTCCCTGTCATGTGAAATCCATAGTTTAGGGCCTAATTCGTTTATTTAAATTGACTAATTTACTTATTAATTTTATTTAACTCTTATTTTACCAGGGAAGATGACTGAGAACACATTCTAATTTACAGCAACAACCTGGGAAATAGTTACAGGTATCACGATCTTCAATGACGGACCAATGTCCCTGATTGAGAGCCATACTTAGCCAAAACAAAGAAATACAAATAGAACATAGAATGCCCACCCCAACTCACACCCTGACCAAACCAAAATGAGACATAAACAGGCTCATACAGGTCAGGGCGTGACAACAGGGGAGAGGAGGGGGAATTAAATAGTCAATTGTAAGCTGGGGATGATTAGGTGACTGAGATGGTATCAGGGCCAGATTAAGAATTTTGCCAGGACACAGGGGTTAATAACCCTACTCTTACGATTAAGTGCCATGGGATCTTTAGTGACTCCAGACAGTCAGGACACCCATTTAACATCCCATCTGAAAGACAGCACCAAACACATGGCAATGTCTCCAATCAATTCCCTGGGGCTTTGAGATATTTTTTATTTTATTTAGTATTTATTTTTTGACCAGAGAAAAGGATGCCTCCTTCTGGCCCTCCAACACCACTTCCAGCAGCATTTGGTCTCCCATACAGGGAGCAACCAGGACCAACCTTGCTTAGCTTCAGAGGCAGGCCAGCAGTGGGATGCAGGGTGGTACAGTATGCTGCTGGCAAATGAACTGTAACTCAGTAAAATCTTTGAAATTGTTGCATGTTGGGTTTGTATTTCTGTTCAGTGTATAATCGCATAATGCTTTGCAAGGCAACCGCTTGCAAGGCAACCGCTTGCAAGGCAACCGCTTGCAAGGCTACCTCATCCTTATTCCAAAGCAATGAACCAGAGTTTAAAATAATAAGACCATACAACTTTTATTTACATTGCTTCCCATATGGTACATTAAGGCAGGGTCCCAACCATCTCCCCAGCTGGCTTTCAAACTAGAAACTACTTTGAGAAGAGGCAGCAGAGGCACAACATAAGAAACATACTAGACTAATCCGGTAAAAACCTCAAAAAGCGATGAGGATCAATAGAAAATGTACCCCGGTCCTTACTTTGAAAAATGGGCAAATATCCCAATTAGTAAGCCATGTTTACTGACAGTATTGCCTGAACCCTAATCTCTTGTGGACAGACTATGTAAACATAAATGGTACCGTAGATCTGTCATGATACAACAGGATGTGTGAGATCAGCAGCATTAGTTCCGGTGCTTGGGTTTTTCGTCACTGGTTATTTGAACAAATCAGGAATTTTGCAGGTGTTAGAAGGGGAGGGGACATTTGTCCCATAGACTTGCCCGTAACTTGAAAAGAGAGAGAGTGGAGCTCTTCGTTCTATCTATTTTCATAACACGTATGGACTCAGAGCTTAATCGAGCATCTGACCAATTACGAAATACTTTAGTTTTGGGTTAACCGAAATTACCTAAACCCAAACCAAGACCCATTGACAATTTCCTTATGTGCTTTGGATGATACAGCTAGTCTGCACATCTCTTCACCAAAGTCATTTGGTCAATTAAAAAGTTCAAAACTCTTTCTGAGTTTTCATGATTAAGCCTTTAATGTGAAATGTGAAAATTAAGGTGACCAAGAAGTGCTTGTCAAGGGTTCTTCTGGCGGCCTTGGCCTTTTAGAAGACGGTTAACACACGCCAACCCCCTGTCACACTTTCAACCTCAGCCTGCCATGTGAAGACTACTTTAGGCTCATCACGTTAGCCCTGTACTAAGCCAGCTCTCATGGAAGTGGACACAACTCACACACTCCAAGTTTCACATTGACACATGTATGCAAGTGTACATTGACATTAGCAGTATTCTCTCACACAATCACCCTATCTCTCTCTCTCACCAACCACACACACATATTAAACCCCGCTCACCGCTGTGGGTGACCCTCTGTACTGTTCATAGCTACAAACGAGGGACAGATGTCTCTTAAACAGCAGACAGCTGAATCTCGATGTGTTTGCTTAGCCAGTGAATCTTTACAAATGACCCATAAGGAGCTGTTTGGGAAAGAGGGGAGAAAATCAGTGATTTGCCATCGATAAAATCCTGATTGATTCTTGATTCTGTTTTCGGTTTTGAAAACGAACGGCAGCCTCATTGAGGTTGTTTTTTCCCCCGTCCCTAATAGAAACTGAGATCAAAATATGTAGGCATGCCTTAAGTGAGTTTGTGAAACAAAGGCCCAGACAGAGAATTTCTTCCGTTCTTTCATGCTTCTGTATTTCCATATGTCCCCCATAGCTCCCCTATCCATCCATCACATTTCACTGTGGTCTAGACAGCTATCCAGGGCTAACGAATACTCACAGTCCAGCAGTCGGTCAAATTGAATGTAATGCCATAATACCTTAGCAGTCAAGGCAGGCACACAGAGAGGTGGAATTCAGTGTCTGTCTTTCCTTTTAACCTTATTCAAGGGTTGAATAGGCTTCTTTATTTAAGTGGGGTGGGGGATTTGCTATGTGTGTAAGTGTGCATGTTATCGTATCACATGTGTGTGTGTCTTTGTATCACATGTGTGCGTGTGTTTGTGTGGCATGTGTTTGTGTGTGTGTAAGAGAGAGAGAGAGTGAGGGAGAGAGAGAGCGCAAGAGTGTCAAAGAGGCACAGCCATGTTGATACAACATGTTAAGATTAATTAAAGGATCTTGCTCTGGCTCTTGTGTTAAGATGTGATGTGATATTAGCTCACCAAGGAGCCCCTCCACAGTAAACTGTTGACTCACTACTGGAAAATGACATGCGTTTACTCATTAAGGACATTGCAGTATGAACAAAATAGCAAAGAGGCATATTATGTTGCGATGACACTTAAAGTAAACAGTGTAAAATGTCTGCCTAACACTACAACTAAATAACATATTAGTGTCACGACTTCTGCCAAAGTCGGTCCCTCTCCTTGTTCGGGCGACGTTCGGCGGTCGACGTCATCGGTCTTCTAGCCATCGCCGATCCACTTTTCATCTTTCCATTTGTTTTGTCTTTGTTTTCTACACACCTGGTTTCAATTCGCCAATTACATGTTCATTATTTAACCATCTGTTTCCCCCATGTTTGTGTGCGTGTTTATTATGTTGATTGTTCCTTGTCGGTAAAATTCTGGCTGGTAATTTCGCCCGTGTGTTTTGGGCACGTTGTATATTGTTTACCTTGTGCCGTATTGAGTAAATATGTTGGTCACTCATCTCTGCTCTCCTGCGCCTGACTTTGTGCACCAGCTATATGGTATAAAATTTCTGCCTATATGCCAAATAAATACCTTATAAGCCTCAAGAGACAGACCTTTTGAACAGCCTTATTGACGCCCAGTAAGGAACTCCTTTGTGGTTTGAGGTTAATCTACACAGCTCTTTATCCCATGGTGAGGGACACTTCTCTGTGTGGCTGTGCCAAATCTACCGCATAATGTAATTTCAGATAAGGAGTCTAGAGAGAATAGAGCATCGCTGATGGGACACTGGCCTGATAAACTGGACTCTGGTGTGTGTGTGTGTGTTCAACAAGCTGTTCTCACCATCCCCCAGTAGAGCTATACTAGGCCTAGACTTTTCCATTTGGAGAGTGAGAAGTCAATGTTTCCAGCATGAATGTGAATGTTCATGACACAGCAATACTCTGATGGCTCTGTATAGACAGAGGGAATTGCCATGTGTTCACAGTGACGTGGATAATATTTTACAGAGCAAAGCACAGCAGACGAGGACAAATTCATGACCCGAATCATGATACATGTGGATATCAGTTGTTATTGGTTTTAACTCAATGGAATCGATTGTGGCAAGGGGCGGGTTTGCCACGGTCCTCTCCTCATGAAGATCGCCTTGTTAACCCACTCAGTGAGTGAGTACCGGATTGCACTTGATTTAATGTATGGTGACACCTCTCCAACAGTGTCCTTTTTACAAAACGGTGAGCCGTGAGCTCTGCCAACCGTAGCCACCTCTCCAATCTCTTTCTATTATGGCTTCCCTCCTCCCTGCCTCGTACCGACTCTCATCCCCATCATTACACTGTGATACACTTCTGATGACGATCATCCTTTCGGAGAGACCAGTGGGAGTCATTTTCTGTCACTGAGGATTCGAGAGGCCTGATAAATACAAATGTGGACAAAATTATACAACTGAATGGAGTAATGAGGATAGTTTTTTTTGTCATTCCTCTTTGTCTCAAATGTAATGTGGCCATTCACATTACATTCCTAAATAGTCAAGATATGTTCTCCCATGAGTTTTGAGAGTACACACTGTCCATTTCTATTGTAGCCTTTGGTTATATGCTTTAGCCAAACAAGAATCACATGTATCTCTATTACAGTATGTAGGTAGGCCGTAATTGCAAATGAACTGACTTGCCTAGTTAACTTCTTAGGGAGCGGCAGGTGAGGTGACGGTTTTGGAGAGTCTGGCGTGCCCAAAGCAAAATGCCTGCCACTCAGGCTCAGAAAATAGGATGTGCACATAATTAGTACTATTGGATAGGAAACACTCTGAAGTTTCTAAAGTGTTAACATAATGTCTGTGAGTATAACAGAACTCATTTAGCAGGCAAAAACCAGAGAAAAAAACATCCGGAAATCAGTTTCTGGTGACCTTTGGCTCTCTTAGACACACTCCCTATTGAATCCATTTGTTACCAGGACTGAGACTGCAGTACCTATGGCTTCCACTAGATGTCAACAGTCTATATATAAAGCCTCAGAGAGATTGGAGTAAAATGTCAACAANTTCTTGGCAATATCACAGCGTTGTCAGATTTCAAAAAGGCTTTACGGCGAAAGCACAACATTTGATTGTTTGAGGATAGCCCCTCTCATATTTTATGCATTAGCATAAATCCATAACCAACGCGGGTCTCATAAAACGCATAAAATCGCTAATATAAAATCCCTTACCTTTCGAAGAACTTCTGCTGAGGGCTTCCCAAGTGTCCAACGAAGACATCCAATGGTTCTTTTGTTAGAAAAAGTCATTTATTATATCCATAAATCTCAGTTTGGTTGGCGCGTTATGTTCATAAAATACAGCATCCACTCGCCCATTGAACCGTGAAGAGAACGCGTTCATCCTATACCTATACACTTGTCCAAGAACAATCAAACATCATTGATAATGTATCCTTAGGAAGACTTTTATGTATATTTACTATAATATTTCAACCGGATTATAAACTGGAAGATAGGAAAGGAAAAAACCACAGCTCACGCGAGCCCATGAACGCGCCTCCTCTTCTGTTAACATCCTGTGACTAGTTCGAAATTCTGCTTCTATTACCATCCAGAGCAACCTATCACCAAACACTGTCTAGAGACTGTTGACATCCAGTGGAAGCAATAGGTACTGCAATCTTACTCCCAGATATGGCTGTTTTCAATAGGGAGGGGTTCAAAATGAGGCAATGTGTCAAAAACACTTTTTCCAGGACAGAAATTCCTCGGGTTTTCGCCTGCTATATCAGTTCTGTTATACTCACAGACAATATTTTAACACTTGTAGAAACTTCAGAGTGTTTCCTATCCAAAGTACTAATTATGTGCATATCCTAGTTTCTGGGCCTGAGTGGCAGGCCTTTTACTTTGGGCACGCCAGACTCTCCAAAACCGACACCTCAGCTGCCGCTCCCTAAGAAAATAACGCTTTGCCTGTTTGATGGTACGTCGGAGGGCATAGCAGGAATTATTATAAGCTTCTGGGTTAGAGTCCTGCACCTTGAAAGCGGCAGCTCTACCATTTAGCTCAGTGAAAATGTTGCCTGTAATCCATGGCTTCTGGTTGGAGAATGTAAGTACAGTTACTGTGGGGATGACGTCCTCGAAGCACTTATTTATGAAGCCAGTGACTGATATGATGTATTCCTCAATGCCATCAGAAGAATCCCGGAACATGTTCCAGTCTGTGACAGCAAAACAGTCCTGTAGTTTAGCATCTGCTTCATCTGAACACTTTTTTATAGACCGAGTCACTGGTGCTTTCTGCTTACATTTTTGCTTGTAAGCAGCAATCAGGAGGATAGAATTGTGGTCAGATTTACCAAATGGAGGGTGAGGGAGAGCTTTGTACGCGTCTCTGTGTGTGGAGTATAGGTGATCTAGATTTTTTTTCCCTCTGGTTGCACATTTAACATATTGATAGAAATGAGGTAGAACTGATTTAAGTTTCCCTGCATTAACGTTTCCGGCCACTAGGTGCGCTGCCTCTGGGTGAGAGGTTTTCTGTTTGCTTATTTCCTTATATAGCTGACTGAGTGCTGTCTTAGTGCCAGCATCCATCTGTGGTGGCAAATAAACAGCCACTCAAAGTATACCTGAAAACTCTCTTGGCAAATAGTGTTGTCTGCAGTTGATCGTAAGATACTCTACTTCAGGCGAGCAAAATGTAGAGACTTCATTAGATTTCGTGCACCAGCTGTTGTTTACAAATATGCACAGACCGCCCCCCCTCGTCTTACTGGAGTGTGCTGTTATATCTTGCCGGTGCAGCGTATATCCCACTAGCTGAATATCCATCTGTGTACACTTCTTCTGTGTACAACTATTTTCCCTCCTAACTATTTCAAATACAATTTGAAATATAAATCATTTGTCACTTGTTTCTAAAACCATTTTTATTAAATTGGTTGTGAACTAAATCATTATGGTGGTGGGGGGGGGTGACTCTCTCTGGCGGTGATATTGCGGGAGCTTGACGTTTTGTTTACTGGAAGCCATTTGGAGGTAATTAGTTGTGCAAATATTTCCGATTTAATCTACAGTATATTCATTGTCCCGACTTGCTGTCTCCTTGTAGGGCCTTTGCATAATAAACAGGGTAGTAATGATGAGGAATTCAATTTTATCTGCTCAGGACGATACTGAATCTAAAGTAGATTCACATACTAGCTGAAACAATGTGAAATTGTCTGTCCTTGTCAAAACTTCTAATTCAGACAGGTCAAGTGTAGCCGACTTAGCTACATTTATCATACATTACACAGGACCATTTCCTTTCCTCTATGAATGTCACGCCAGGCTCCCCAGCATTATGCACTCCTACCACCATCATTACGCACACCTGCTCCCCTTGTCACATGCATCAGCGATTCATTGCACTCACCTGGACTCAATCACCTGTGTTTATTCCCTCCCCTATATCTGTCTGCTCCATAGCTCTGTTCCCCGCTTCAAGATTAATATTTGCTTGTCATTTTGTTACCTGGTTCTGACGCTGTTCCTGTCCTGTTCAATGTCTGTTCCACATTAAATGTTCAACTCCCCGTACCTGCTTGTCTTCTCCAGCGTCGGTCCTTATTAATAATTAATAATGTGGACTGTGTGTTCTGTATGATAATGTTTTTAATAATGAAACAACAGTCTTAAGACAGTCTTTAGGGAATAGATTGAATGTTTTATATAGTCCTATTAACAATGAGTACCAATCATGTTGTTTTCAGAGTTATAAACTATTAATATGTTCTCAAATCCCTATCTTTAAGAGAGCAGAGAGGGGACGGATGACCCTATGTTCATCCAGGTATATGTTATCACTTGAAGACAGTTACCAGCCACAGAAGATGGATTTATAATGACTATATGCAGGAAACAAAACTATTTCAGAAACTACATCTGTAACCCCCCCCCCCCCCCCCNTATTTTTATATTCCCAGTCCCAGTAAAATTCTACATCCCCCATGATGATCAGGCAATTGAAATTCTCCTGAGATTCCATTATGTAGAGACTATCAAAACTCCATGGTAACGGAACCATCCTGGGCATTTATTTTATTTTGAACACTCTGCCTGCCCCGATACCACCAGCACAACACAAAAGGGGTATTCAGACAAATATAATCTGGCAACCTTCCCCTAGTCTGGTTCCTTCTGCTGGACCAGAGGCTAGGAACCAGTGCCGCAAACCTTGACCACTCTTGCCACAGTGTGCGGTTGATGGAGAGAGTTTGGGACTATATGAGGAAAGAGGTTGTGAACCCATCCTCAAGTATTAAATGGATCGTTCCAATTCCATTCTGCAGCTAAAACAGCGCCGCGAGCAAAGAGAAAGAGAGTCAGAGATGACACCATTAACAACATAACAAGCTCCAGTGCCTCTTGGTAAAACGAATGAAATAATGAAGGTATTTATATTACTTATTTCTTCACTGCCTTTGCTTCTAACCTTGGGGACACAATCCATCATCATGCCTGCCTCGGCTCATGGCTCCGCTAGTTTTCACTCATGTTAGGTGTGTGCCACATGGTGTCCCCAACAAAATACTTATTCTCATCCTCCTCCATCTCCCTTTTTCTCTCTCTCTTTTCCCCCTGTACTTTTGGCCTTTGATAATAAAATTAGGGAAATGCTTGGAAAGCCACCTGGAAGACAACTGGCCTCTTTATTAAATTGAAAGTTAAAGGGAAACTACACCACTTTTCAACTTAATTTTCATTATCTACTGCACAATACCAGCGTCAACACACGTTAAAAATACGCATTTCTACGTTTTGTAGAAAAAAAGATACAGTTAAAAAGTTTCACCGGATGACATCATCAAAGTTTAAACTTGATAGATTCTTGGTTAAACTTGGAACATTTTTATACTTAGAGGGATAGTATCTAAGGAGTGAAAGAGACTGTTTTTTTACATCAGAAGTTAATGATTATCTGTAGGAGCCAGATGGCTTTGGAATGTGTAGGGGAGACGGGTGGAGATCGTAGAACCTAACAGTATCACTGAGGGAGAGAGGGTAATGTATAGTGTTTACATTATGTCAGGATATGTTATTGTCAGCCATCAGGGATCCTATGGGAGGGATCCTTTGGGAGGAGAAGAGACACAGTCTGGTATCAATCACCATGACAGCCTTGAGTTGGGGAGGAGTGAAAACTTTGAGGTAGAGGTCAGGTCAGAGGAAGTGAGGAAAAACAGATATCACAAAGGTTCTGTCTAGCAACAGAGATGCATTGGCTGTTCAGATGTGGAGGAGACAGCCTAGGAGAAAGGGTTAAATATCAGTGTTCATGTGAAATGTTGTTGTCTGAATGCAGCTGTATTGACCCTTTGGGAAGAATTAAACTTGCTTAAATACCCTCCCTTGGGCTAGAAATGTGTTGCAGGTTATGAAAATCAATGTTTATTTACCTTACTTATTTTCTTTTTAACCACAGATCATAGAAACGGGCTGTTTTCACATACGGTATGTAGACACTGGCTTGGTGCTGGAAATGATGAATATGAGGTTGGGAAGTGGCGTAATTGCATTCTAACAAATGGAGGTTAAATATGACACAAAAAGGAACATTATCAAGATGAATCTGCATGAGAGGCAGAGTATAAGGCCATATTCAACCTAGCTACACAGACTGGCAGTCAGTTAAGAGAAATACATTATCTCTGTGAATTATTAATAAGATTGTTCTGTGGGAAGAGAAACTGTTTATTACCTCATATTTCCACGGATATGAAAGAGATTGTAAACAGAGGAGGCATGGTGTATCCGTGTGTGTGTGTGCGTGTGTGTGTTCTAAAATGTAATGTTAACTACTTAGGGAGCACCGGCGCGCTAGCGGGTCACTCCCGACACTACCCGGTGAACTGTAAGGTGCCAAATTCAAAATCCAAAAGTTGAATTATTAAACATTCATCAATATACAAGTGTTGCATAGTCATCAAAAGCTCTGCTTCTTGGCAATATCACAGCGTTGTCAGATTTCAAAAAGGCTTTACGGCGAAAGCACAACATTTGATTGTTTGAGGATAGCACCTCATATTTCTGCATTAGCATAAATTCATATCCAGCGCAGGTCACACAAAACCCATATAAGAGCTAAAAAATATCACTTACCTTTTGAAGAACTTCTGCTGAGGGCTTCCCAAGTGTCCAACGAAGACATCCAATGGTTCTTTTGTTAGAAAAAGTAATTCATTATATCCATAAATCTCCGTTTGGTTGGCGCGTTATGATCAGAAAATCCACCGTTGAGTCGCCCATTGAACCGTGAAGAGAACACGTTCAAATTATACCTATAAACTTTCTACAAACAAATCAAACATCATTTTAATTGTATCCTTAGGTATCCTTTTATGTATATTTACTGTAATATTTAAACCGGACGATAACGTGAACAATAGGAAAGGAAAATAAACTGGGGCGCGCTCACAATCTCGAGCGCGTCAAACGTTGCTGAAAAAAGTGGTCCCCTGACTACTTCCTCTTCCTATCCGTTCTGCTTAGTGCTAGAGCTTCCAGACACTGTATAAAGACTGTTGACATCTAGTGGATGTCATAGGTACTGCAGTCCCAGTCCTAGTTAAAATAGAAATGAATAGGCAGGCTGGAGAAGAAGGTCATGTACAAAAGAAACTGCAAATCCGGATGGATTTTCCTTGGGTATTTGCCTGCTATATCAGTTCGGTTATCTTCTTAGGGAGCGACTGCATAGGTGACGGTTTTGGAGAGTCTGGCGTGCCCAAAGTAAAATGCCTGCCACTCAGGTCCGGAAAATAGGATATGCACATAATTAGTACTATTGGATAGGACACACTCAGAAGTTTCTAAGAGTGTTAAAATCAAGTATGTGAGTATAACAGAACTGATATAGCAGGCGAAAACCCGAGGAAAATCCATCCGGATTTGCAGTTTTTTTTGTACTTGACCTTCTTCTCCAGGCTGCCTATTCATTTTTATTTTAACCAGGACTGAGACTGCAGTACCTATGGCTTCCACTAGATGTCAGCAGTGTCTATACAGAGTCTGGGAGCGATAGGAGTAAGCAAAACGGATAGGAAGAGGAAATGGTCAAGGGAGCTCAGATGTCAACAATATTTCTCGGGTGCTAGACCGTATGTGCGCCCCACTGTATTTTCCTTTCATAACGTTTAGGTTACCATCCGAGTGAAATATTATCGCTAATATTCATAAAAGGATAGCTAAGGATGCATTATAACTGGTCTTTGATTTGTTTAGGAAAAGTTTATAGGTATATTTGAACGCGTTCTCTTCACGTTTCAATGGGCGATTCGTCGTTGGATTTTCTGAACATAACGCGCCAACCAAACGGAGATTTATGGATTTAATAAATGACTTTTTCTAACAAAAGAACCATTGGATGTCTTCGTTGGACACTTGGGAAGCCCTCAGCAGAAGTTCTTCGAAAGGTAAGGGATTTGTTTTCGCTGTGATATGGGTTTTGTGTGAACCGCGCTGGTTTATGAATTTATGCTAATGCAGAAATATAAGAGGTGCTATCCTCAAACAATCAAATGTTGTGCTTTCCCCGTAAAGCCTTTTTGAAATCTGACAACGCTGTTATATTGCCAGGAAGCAGAGCTTTTGATGACTATGCAACACTTGTATATTGATGAATGTTTAATAATTAAACTTTTGGATTTTGAATTTGGCGCCTTACATTTCACCGGGTAGTGTCGGGAGTGGCCCACTAGCGTGTAGTTAAACATTCATGAAAATACAAGTGTTGTACACCATTCAAAAGCTTAGAATCTTGGTAATTGAACCACGTTGTCGTATTTACATTAGGCTTTACGGCGAAAGCAGAACATTCGATTATCTCAGGACAGCGTCCCACAACAACATATTATTCAAACCAGCACAGGCGTTACAAAATCAAATATAGCGATAAAATAAATCACTTACCTTTGAAGATCTTCCTCTTTTTGCAATCCCAAGGATCCCAGGAACACAAAGAATGGTTGTTTTGTTCGATAAAGTCCTTCTTTATATCCCAAAAGGTCAGTTTAGTTGGCGCCATGGAGTTCTGTAATCCAGTCGTTCAACATGCAGACAAAGAAATCCCCAAAGTACCGGTAACGTTTGTCCAAACAAGTCTAACAATGTTTCTAATTAATCCTCATGTTGTCAAATATCTAAATAATAGTCTGTTCAAAAGGGAAGAGAAATAACGAAGAGCGCGCACCCCAGTCGCGCGCAAAACAGTAGTGTCCTTTTCATCAGCCACTTGGAAGAATAACAATTTCTTGTTTGTTTTTCAAACAACAAACCTGAACTCATATCTAAAGACTGTTGACATCTAGTGGAAGCCATAGGAACTGCAATCTGGGAGCTAATTCCCTCTATAGTCAAAAGCAAGTCAATGGAATGACCTAAAAAAAAAACATTTTCCGGATGGATTTTCCTCTGGTTTTTGCCTGCCATATCAGTTCTGTGATACTCACAGACATTATTTAAACAGTTTTAGAAACTGCAGTGTTTTCTATCCAATACTACCAATTATATGCATATCCTAGCTTCTGGGCCTGAATAAAAGGCAATTTACTTTGGGCACGTCAGACACTCCGTATTTCCGAACACTGCCACCTAGCCCGTAGAGGTTAAGAGCCTGCAGCTAAATCACCTTCAGTCATTAGTCCTTGACATCTAAATGTACAAACAAGGAAGGAGTCATAGAGAAAACCACTTTGTGTGTCTACTTAGTGTGTATCCTCATCTGACGTCCATATGTGACAGACAATCACTGTTTCACAAAGAGACCGTCTGGGACTCTCCTCTATCATCATGCATTCTTAACCAGGGTCCAACGAGGATTAGCCAAGATACAGTAATCTGACAATGTTTTTTTTACTCGTTCTACTCTTTTTTTCATTTTTTTTACTTCTTCACAGCAGAATATGTTGTACTGTAGATTTCTGGTTCGATTCCAATAACAAAGTGTGATGCGTAATGGAATTATTTTAATAATTAGGGTTGCGCAATGACAGATGTGGTGATGAGGGTTGAGTTTGTTTAGTTATTTAAATTTCCATTACATCATAACAGCACTCAACATTTCCACCTATTATAACTAAGGGTGTATTATGCAGTATGAAGGACAGAGATGTATGTCAAATGGCATTACCCATGAACCCATACTACACACAAAACAGCCATTCAATATCCCATGATCGCCTGATTTAAATGTCACTGGTTTTCTAGTTGGAAACACAGCAAAAAAAAGCTACACTGAAAAACACATTGTGTGCATTCAACCAGAAATAAATGAAAGGCAATGAAAAATAATCCTTGAAAACACCTTATGAGACCTTTCTGGGACACTTGTTACTCTTTAGCCTCAAAGTAGAAAAATAAAAAAAAAGGACAAAATCAAAACAGTTTTGTGAAAATACTTTTGTGTTCAAGTCAATCGAAGGAGAAAGACACAATCCCTCTCATGTACCTCATTACTAGGATGAGCGTTCTTTACCCAATTTAGCTAGACCCATCATCTGTCAAACACCTGTTTTCCAAGTCTTTCGAGACAGAGACAGAAAGACAGGAGCGCCTTAAGAGGGCAAGTGCAACCAGTTGGTGTGACTGTGAGTCTGCAACACTTCCAAAGCAGCTGACATCAATAGGAATACACTGCATCGCAATGAGTGTGATCGCAACCTGAGACAACCCTTGCTGGTTTTTGTAGAATTCAGATGTTCACAACTATGTTTTGATATAAGCAACAAGAGTGTGATGAATGCTGCAGGTATTCCATGTAGATTGAAGAGTTTTAGAGTAACTTTGAAGTTCTGTTTTTAGAGTAACTTTGAAGATCTGTTGTCAAAACACATTCAACACTGTGATTTACATCTATACAGTGACTGACTTTCACAGAATAAAACCTATTTTTGGTTTGGTTTTTATTCCTTTTTACCTGATCTGAAATCTCCTAGGAATTAATTAGTTTTACTCTGGGTGAGTGTCCGTTGTTAGTTGGGGTATAATTGTGACTTGTCACTCAAGCTAACACCTGTCCCACAGGAGGTTTAAGGGATATGTTCCACTCTGTCATTTAGTCAATTGCATTGATCATTTTCTCATCTCAATGTGGACCTTGATGGTGCTTTCATACCTCAGTGCACCCTCCCTAACTTTGCATCAGTGCCTGGTTAAAAGGAAAACAATGGGGAATGAATAATGAATGTCATTATAAGATTGTGATAATAATATACAATTTTACTGTTGTTGTTGTTGTTGTGGAAGCACTCTGGGGATCGCTTAATTGAGCTTTTCATGCAGTGTCATGAAATCTCAGTGATTTAATTGCCATTCGTCACTTTAACCTCTTAAGGAGCAGTGTGTGCGTTATTGTTCCTGAATTAATACTGGGGGGAAATATCCAAGAGTGAGTTTGACCCCTATATCCTTATAGGTGTGAACAGTACAATCATTTTACCCTTCTTTTTGATATTTTAGGTCTTTGCTCTCAATTTCCCGCTGTGATGCAGATCTCTGAACCCGCCAGTAGGCTATATGCAGGCCTGCTCTCCTATCCACTATTCCGATGGCATTCACTTCCTCTGGCCTCCTGGAGAGTATCACTCTGCTCATTAACATCTGTGCACCGGCGCACCCCAGGGCTCTGGTCTCGACCCTCTGTTTTTTATCACTTGACGCCCACTCACTGGGCAATCTCGCTGCCTTTCCCAATTGACTCCTATCACTGCAATGCAGGTGATACTTGTGCAGTTTAACACGTTTTTTTATTTTTCCACTCTGTTTTTTCCCCTTGTCCTTCTATCATGCTGGACGCAGACTCCTCTCCTCCTGTTTGTCTCTGCCAACCTCCTGAGGGTGACCTCCACCTCCTTGCTGTCCTCTCTCACATTAAACCACATTTACATCCTCTCTGAGTAGTTTCTACCTTCCCCTCTACTCCTTTGTCAATTTCAAAGAGTGAATATTGTGTTAATGCATTAAATATCACAAAATAATATCTCCATCCAGAGTTGAAAATAATCTTAAACCCACTCTATATTTCTCCAGTGCTACACACATCAATACACATTCTTGGAAGTCTCTTTACAAGCTCAGACACATTTGAGGTTCTTGAGACACATCTTGACAACATACAGTATATGTTTGTTTTAATGATTAGAAGATTCAGAGAAGGATAAACTCAATTAAAACAATATAGACGTTGGAGACAACATTGAGACAACATCAAGGGCGGGTTCATCTAGCATGTCTATGGTCTTACACAGCCTTACACTCCCAAGTCAATTATATAATCCAATCTGATAGTCTGTGAGTAATTCTCTCAGAGAGATATGAAAAGAAGCCACTTCCATACACCAACTGCCGACGTCCTGACCATCCACAAACAATGCCAGGAACATGGGGAGAAATACTTTGGAAGCGCCGTGCCTCTGGCAAACTGGGAGCCATGGCATTTCAACACGCATTCCCCTGAAAGGTAATTCATTGGATTTGGGAACAGATGGTGTGAGCCGTTTACCAAGGGGTTAAAAATTAGGATTCTGTTTTCCCTGTTATATAGGAAAAAGTGGAATCGTCAGACACATAATGAACTCTCGGTACACAGATGTACACTTTTTCATGTCATTCTCAATCTTTCATAAGTTGAGAGTTGTGATCATTTTGCATAATCAGAGTTCTTCAGTAAAGAGTCTTCAAGCAAGCCAATGTAATGCTCTTTACTCATATATTGAGCATATTAGCATAGTTCTTTAGTTTATAATTTTGAAGACAACAGCTCTATCTCTACACATAGATATTAACTGTTTAGCTTCATAATTTCTCTCATGAGTTGTAATAATTTCAGATAACCATTGTTCTCTAGTAGAGAATCTCAAAGGATCTTTAGTGTAGGTCTACTAGGACAATTCCGGCTGAACTTCTCAGAGTCAAATGGAGCAGAAACTGCAGGACTGTCTGTTTGTGCCCCATTTTATTGCCTTCAGCTTGAATGTGAGTAGAGCAGTAATGAATCCATTACATTCACAAAAAACTACTGAGATCCAAGGCTCTTACTCTCAGTGTGTAACAGTGCTATACTTTGTGGTTGTACAAAGGATATGAGAGAAGGCTTGAAAATATTTTGTGTATTAAAATGTTTCACAATCTCTCTCTATGGGGGTCATATGGTGAATGCATTCAATGGCTGATGAGTGTATCATTTATTATTTTGAATAGGCCTGTTCAATAGAATACATCTTAATAAACTGTAATGTACTGTCTTTATTTTGACAAGCTAAATTACTTCAAGGCAATTAACACTGAAGCATGCATAAGAGCATTAGCTGTTCCGGACGACTGTGATAACACTCTCCATAGCCGACATTCACAAGGCCGCAAGGCCAGACGGATTACCAGGACGTGTACTCCGAGCATCCGCTGACCAACTGGCAAGTGTCTTCACTGACATTTTCATCCTCTCCCTGACTGAGTCTGTAATACCAGCATGTTTCAAACAGACCACTATAGTCCCTGTTCTTAAGAACACTAAGGTAACCTGCCTAAATGACTACCGACCCATAGCACTCATGTCTGTAGCCATGAAGTGATTTGAAAGGCTGGTCATTTGTATTTGTATTTATTATGGATCCCCATTAGCTGCTGCCAATGCAGCAGCTACTCTTCCTGGGGTCCAGCAAAATTAATGTAGTTTATACTATTTTAAAAACATTACAATACATTCAGACTGTGTGCCCTCGGGCCCCTACTCCACCACTACCACATATATATAGTACAAAATCCATGTGTACATGTGTGAATAATGTGTCTACTATTGGGTGTGTGTGTGTATGCATGTTTGTGTTGCTTCACAGTCCCCACTGTTCCATAAGGTGTTTTTTAATCTGTTTTTTTATATCTAATTTTACTGCTTGTATGATTTACTTGATGTGGAATAGAATTCCATGTAGTCATGGCTCTATTTAGTTCTGTGCACCTTGCATAGTCTGTTCTGGACTTGGGGACTGTGAAGAGACCTCTTGTGGCATGTCTTGTGGGGTATGCATGGGTGTCCAAGCTACAGTGGGGAAAAAAAGTATTTAGTCAGCCACCAATTGTGCAAGTTCTCTCACTTAAAAAGATGAGAGAGGCCTGTAATTTTCATCATAGGTACACTTCAACTATGACAGACAAAATTAGGAAAAAAAATCCAGAAAATCACATTGTAGGATTTTTAATGAATTTATTTGCAAATTATGGTGGAAAATAAGTATTTGGTCA
>QNTS01001282.1:265756-282435 GCA_003317085.1 Hucho hucho | reverse complement strand
TGAAATATTGTACTAAATATACATAAAAGTGTTCCTAAGGATACATTATCAATTATGTTTGATTGTTCTTGGACAAGTGTATAGGTATAGGTTGAACGTGTTCTCTTCACGGTTCAATGGGCGAGTGGACGCTGTATTTTATGAACATAATGCGCCAACCAAACTGAGATTTATGGATATAATAAATGACTTTTTCTAACAAAAGAACCATTGGATGTCTTCGTTGGACACTTGGGAAGCCCTCAGCAGAAGTTCTTCAAAAGGTAAGGGATTTGTTTTCGCTGTGAAATGTGTTTTGTGTGAACCGCGATGGTTTATGAATTTATGCTAATGGAAAATTTTGGAGGTGCTACCCTCAAACAATCAAATGTAGTGCTTTCGCCGGAACGCCTTTTTGAAATCTGACAACGCTGTGATATTGCCAAGAAGGTTGTAAGCGCTCCTGAGATCTAATTTGGTGAAGAAGCGCGCCATGTGCATTGACTCAATTGCATTGGCTATGAGAGGTAGCGGATCACTGTACCTCACAGTGATCTGGTTGAGAGCTCGATAGTCAATACATGGATGCAGACCTCCCTCCTTCTTCTTCACAAAAAAGAAACTTGAGGAGGCGGGTGAAGTGGAGGACCGAATATACCCCTGACGCAGAGATTCGGAAACATATGTTTCCATAGCCGCCGTCTCCGCCTGCGACAGGGGATACACGTGACTCCTGGGAAGTGCGGCGTCTACCAGGAGGTTTATCGCACAATCCCCCATCGATGGGGTGGTAATTGAGTTGCCTTCTTTTTACAGAAGGCGAGAGCCAAATCGGCATATTCAGGGGGAATACGCACGGTGGAGACCTGGTCTGGACTTTCCACCGTGGTAGCACCAACGGAAACCCTTAAACACCTCCCCGAGCACTCTCGCGACCACCCTGTGAGAGCCCTCCGTTGCCACGAAACAGTGGGTTCATGACAGGCTAACCAGGGTAGGCCTAGTACCACGGGAAACGCAGGAGAGTCAATGAGAAAGATGCTGATTCTCTCATTGTGACCCCCCTGCGTCATCATGTCCAGGGGAGTGGTGGCCTCCCTAATTAACCCTGACCCTAGTGGTCGACTATTTAGGGCGTGAACAGGAAAGGGCATATTGACAGGAACAATGGGGGTCCCTAAATTAAGGGCAAATGATCTATCTATAAAATTTCCAGCTGCGCCTGAATCGACAAGTTCCTTATGCTGGGAATGCGGGGAAAACTCATGGAAAACAACGTGCAAAAACATGTGTGCAACAGAGGGCTCTGGGTGAGCATGGTGCCCTCTCACCTTGGGTGACGCGAGAGTAACCTGCCTGCTGCCTCGACTCCCAGAGGAACCAACCCGACACCGACCGGCAGTGTGACCTCTGCGGCCACAGATGGCGCACGAACCGGAACCTCCTCCGGTCTCCCTGCGCGCAGCACCTCCCAGCTCCATGGGCATCGGAGCAGTGGTGCTGGGGAATGAAACCGACAGACCCTCATCTGAACGTCCGCGGGTAGCCTGCAGGTTATCCAACCGAATGGACAAGTCCACCAGCTGGTCGAAGTTTAGGGTGGTGTCCCTGCAGGCCAACTCCCGACGGACGTCCTCGCGCAGACTGCAATGATTGTGGTCGATGAGGGCCCTGTCGTTCCATCACGCGCCGGCAGCTAGGGTCTGAAAGTCCATGGCGAACTCCTGAGCGCTCCTCGTCCCCTGCCTCAAATGGAAAAGGCGTTCACCAGCCTCTTTACCCTCTGTTGGGTGGTCGAAGACTGCCCGAAAGCGGCGAGTGAACTCCTCGAAATTGTCCAACGCCGCATCACCTTCTCCCCACACGGCATTGGCCCACTCCCCACATGGCGTTGGCCCACTCCATGAGAGGCATGAGACGAAAGCGGACACCTTCTCACGGCCCAAAGGAGCCGGGTGGACAGTTGCCAGGTATAGCTCCAGCTGTAGCAGGAACCCCTGGCAGTGTGCAGCCTTCCCCTCGTACTACGGAGGAAGGGCGAGACGAATCCCACTGGGACCGGATGAAGGGGGGATGAGTAGTGGAGACCCGGGTCGGACTGGCGGAAGCGCTGGAGGAACGCTCTGTCTCTCCCAGCGACCAATAGTCTGAAGGACGCCGAGATGGTGAAGCATCGTCGTGTGCTCCTGGACGCGCTCCTCGAGCCCTCTATCAGGGGCACCTGCTCCTGCTGTGTGTAATTCTGTCAGGATCCGTGTGTGTAGCTGGTGCGTGAGACTCAGGCGCAGGAGAGCAGAGATAGTGAACGAAAGCACTTTACTGTGGCACAGTATAAACACTGAATGCAAAATAGCGTTACAAAACAAATGCCTACAGGAAAAGGTGCGGCAGCACAAAGTACAAAATACCAGTCTGGCGCAAACCAGACGGAAACGTGCCACTGACAATAAACAATTACACACACAGACATGGGGGAAACCAGAGGGTTAAATACATGACAAGTAATGAGGGAATGACAACCAGGTGTGTGGGGAAACAAGACAAAACAAATGGAAAATGAAAAGTGGACCGGTGACGTCGACCCCCGAACACCGCCCGAACAAGGAGAGGCACCGACTTCGGCGGAAGTCGTGACAGGTTGTACAGCCAGTGTCACGACTTCCGCTGAAGTCGGTCCCTCTCCTTGTTTGGGCGGCGTTCGGCGGTCGACGTCGACGGCCATCTAGCCATTGCTGATCCACTTTTCATTTTCCTTTGGTTTTGTCTTTGTTTTATACACACCTGGTTTCAATTCCCCAGTTACATGTTCATTATTTAACCCTCTGTTTTCCCCATGTTTGTTGTGCGTTATTATTCTGATTTTATGTCAGTCCATTCTTTTTGGGCTCGGTATTGTATTCTACTTTGTATCTTTATGAGTAAACTACGTTGTATTGCTCATCTCTGCTGTCCTGCGCCTGACTCTTTTGCACCAACTACACCAAGGGTTTTTGACAGCCAGACTTATTTGCCAGTCCTTTTTCCTCATCCCTCTCAGCCATACACTTTTTCAATTCCTCATAAATCCTTAGGGATTTAACCGTTTTTACAGTCATTTTCTTAATGGGTGCATGCTTATTAGTATTAGCAACTGGAATAAGCAATTTCATAAATGTGTCAAGTGCGGTGTCTCCTCATTACACACCACGGACCAACAGATATTCTTTACATCAATAACATAGGAATCACTACAAAACTTATTGTATGACCTCTTATACACTATATTAGGCACAAACCTTTTTAACTTTTGTTTTCCTAGATATGGCTACTATATTGTGATCACTACATCCGATGAATCTGGATACTGCTTTCAAGCAAATTTCTGCAGTATTAGTAAAGATGTGAACAATACATGTTGATGATTTCATTCCTGTGCTGTTTGTAACTACCCAGGTAGGTTGACTGATAACCTGAACCAGGTTGCAGGCATTGGTTACAGTTTGAAGCTTTTTCTTGAGTGGGCAGCTTGATGAAAGCCAGTCAATATTTAAAATCACCCAGAAAATATACTTCTCCGTTGATATCACATACATTATCAAGCATTTAACAAATGTTATCCAGATACTGGTTGTTAGCACTTGGTGGTCTATAGCAGCTTCTCAACAGAATGAGCTTTAGGTGAGGCAGATGAACCTGTAGCCATTATACTTCAAAGGTATTTGACATCAGATCCTCTCTAATCTTTACAGGAATGTGGTTCTGAATATTGACAGCAGCACCTCCACCATTGGCATTTCTATCTTTTCTATAAATGTTATAACCTTGTCTTGCTACCAGTGTATCGTCAAAGGTGTTATCTACAGTTGAAGTCGGAAGTTTACATACACCTTAGCCAAACACATTTAAACTCAGTTTCTCACAATTCCTGACATTTAATCCCAGTAAAAATTCCATGTCTTAGGTCAGTTAGGATCACCACTTTATTTTAAGAATGTGAAATGTCAGAATAATAGTAGAGAGAATGATTTATTTCATCTTTTATTTCGTTCATCACATTCCCAGTGGGTCAGAAGTTTACATACACTCAATTAGTATTTGGTAGCATTGCCTTTAAATTGTTTAACTTGGGTCAAATGTTTTTGGGTAGCCTTCCACAAGCTTCCCACAATAAGTTGGGTGAATTTTGGCCCATGCCTCCTGACAGAGCTGGTGTAACTGAATCAGGTTGGTAGGCCTCCTTGCTCACACACGCTTTTTCAGTTCTGCCCACAAATGTTCTATAGGATTGAGGTCAGGGCTTTGTAATGGCCACTCCAATACCTTGACGTTGTTGTCCTTAAGCCATTTTGCCACAACTTTGGAAGTATGCTTGGGGTCATTGTCCATTCAGAAGACCAAGCTTTAACTTCCTGACTGATGTCTTGAGATGTTGCTTCAATATATCCACATAATTGTTTTTCCTCATGATGCCATCTAATTTGTGAAGTGCACCAGTCCCTCCTGCAGCAAAGCACCCCCACAACATGATGCTGCCACCCCCGTGCTTCACAGTTGGGATGATGTTCTTCGGCTTGCAAGCCTCCCCCCTTTTTCCTCCAAACATAACAATGGTCATTATGGCCAAACAGTTCTATTTTTGTTTCATCAGACCAGAAGACATTTCTCCAAAAAGTACGATCTTTGTCCCCATGTGCAGATACAAACCGTAGTCTGGCTTTTTATGGCGGTTTTGGAGCAGTGGCTTCTTCCTTGCTGAGCGGCCTTTCAGGTTATGTTGATATAGGACTTGTTTTACTGTGGATATAGGTACTTTTGTACCTGTTTCCTCCAGCATCTTCACAAGGTCCTTTGCTGTTGTTCTGGGATTGATTTGCACTTTTCGCACCAAAGTACGTTCATCTCTAGGAGACAGAAGGCGTCTCCTTCCTGAGCGTTTATACTTGTGTAATATATTGTTTGTACAGATGTTCATGGTACCTTCAGGCGTTTGGAAATTGCTCCCAAGAATGAACCAGACTTGTGGAGGTCTACAATATTTTTTCTGAGGTCTTGGCTGATTGCTTTTGATTTTCCCATGACGTCAAGCAAAGACGCACTGAGTTTGAAGGTAGGCCTTGAAATGCATATACAGGTACACCTCCAATTGATTCAAATGATGTCAATTAGCCTATCAGAAGCTTTTAAAGCCATCATTTTCTGGAATTTTCCAAGCTCTTTAAAGGCACAGTAAACTTAGTGTATGTAATCGTCTGACCCACTGGAATTGTGATACAGTGAATTATAAGTGAAATAATCTGTCTGTAAACAATTGTTGGAAATATTACTTGTGTCATGCACAAAGTAGATGTCATAACCGACTTTCCAAAACTATAGTTTGTTAACAAGAAATTTGTGGAGTGGTTGAAAAATTAGTTTTAATGACTCCAACCTAAGTGTATGTAAACCTCCGACTTCAACTGTAAGTGAGTTTCAGAGATAGTCAGCATATGAATGTCATCTGTTACTAGCAAATTATTATTTAACTACTTAGGGAGTGGTGGGGCGCTACCTTTTGAAGAACTTCTGCTGAGGGCTTCCCAAGTGTCCAACGAAGACAATACATGGTTCTTTTGTTAGAAAAAGTCATTTATTATATCCATAAATCTCTGTTTGGTTGGTGCATTACGATCAGAAAATACAGCGTCCACTCGCCCATTGAACCGTGAAGAGAACTCGTTCAACCTATACCTATACACTTGTCCAAGAACAATCAAACATCATTGATAATGTATCCGTCGGAACACTTTTATGTATATTTACTATAATATTTCAACCGGATTATAAACTGGGCAATAGGAAAGGAAAAAACCACAGCGCGCTCAAGCCTGTGAACGCGCATCCTCTTCTGTTTACATCTGGTGACCACTTCCCAATTCTTCTTCTATTACCATCCAGAGCAACTAAACATAATCAAAACACTGTCTAGAGACTGTTGACATCCAGTGGAAGCAATAGGTACTGCAATCTTACTCCCATATATGGTCATTTTCAATAGGGAGGGGTTCAAAATGAGGCAATGTGTCAAATACACTTTTTCCAGGACAGAAGTGGACAGAGTTTCCTATCCAATAGTACTAATTATGTGCATATCCTATTTTCTGGGCCTGAGTGGGAGGCATTTTACTTTGGGCACACCAGACTCTCCAAAACCGTCACCTCGGGAGCTGCTCCCTAAGAAGTTAATGAACCTTGTTTCTTAATGTTAGTGCAGGGTGAGCTGCTCACAGTGGACTTCCTCCTTGGGCATATCCCGGCTTAGTGCTAACAGTATAAATCTGGTTCATAGGCACATGATTACTGTAAACAATAGCTGTAGGATCAGTAGATGCATTCAGGACAGTTAAAGGGACATACATTAGGTTACTTATATTGTGTCTAATGACACCCCTGGTGTAATGTAGAATTGCTGAAGCATTATGACAACTCTGCGTCACAATGGTTGGGATTAGCTGAGCTGGGCTTGAGTCTTTGATAAGTCATTGTCTCAATGCAGCCTAATAGTGATGTGAAAGGATCCAGGATCCCAAATGATTATGAATATGATTCCACAGTACATTACTGCAGTGACTATTATTCTAAAGTAAAAGTTCAGCTCTGAACCTCCTAATCAAGCTAACAAGCTGTGTTGTGTTCAGCTGATTCATTGTTAATGACTTTGATTCAGAGTCCAAAATTATAATTTACAAGCATTCGAGTGAGACAAGGTGATTGCATGGCAAGTAACACCTGGGTAAAATGCATAGTTAACCCTTGGTTCTGAAAATATCTTGCAAACTATCTTTCACAGTCTAAGAATGGAATCAGACGGTATCAGACGGTATATTCCTTAAACACTTGGCCACTAGACATTTTTGTCACTGCACATTGACACATGGTGACATTATTACTGCTTTTTTAGGGAGAAGGGGGGGGGGGGTACCAACTGTCAAATCAAATCAACTGGGTACAAACTGGGCTCCATTCCCAAAGGTCCAACCATTCATAGCTACTGTCACTTTGGCACAGATTGTCCAGTGAAATATACAACTACATGAATCCTGAAAAACATATTAAGTAAGCATACCAACTGATCAGGTTTCCGAACATTGGTAAGTAGTTACACGGTATGATCACGCGGCTAAGCATGCCTCTCCTCAATGTCAATATGCCTTGTCCACTGCTGTTCTGGTTAGTGTTGGTTGTATTATTTCACTATAGAGTCTCTAGCCCTGCTCAATATACCTTATCCAACCCTTCAGTTCCACCACTCACACATGCGATGACATCACCTGGTCTAAATGTTACTAGAGACAATATCTCTTTCATTATCACTAATTTCCTAGGTTTTCCTCCACTGTATTCACGTCCTACCATACCTTTGTCTGTACATTATGCCTTGAATCTATTTTTATCACCCCCTGAAACATGTTCCTTTTACTCTCTGTTCCGGATGTCCTAGACGACCAGTCCTTATAGCCTTTAGCCGTACCCTTATCCTACTCCTCCTCTGTTCCTCTGGTGATATAGAGGTTAATCCAGGCCCTGCAGTGCCTAATTCCACTTCTATTCCCCAGGCGCTCTCATTTGTTGACTTCTGCAACCGTAAAAGCCTTGGTTTCATGCATGTTAACTTTAGAAGCCTCCTCCCTAAGTTTGTTTTATTCACTGCTTTAGCACACTCCGCCAACCCGGATGTCCTAGCCGTGTCTGAATCCTGGCTTAGGAAGACCACCAAAAATGCTGAAATCTCCATCCCTAACTACAACATTTTCAGACAAGATAGAACAGCCAAAGGGGGCGGTGTTGCAATCTACTGCAGAGATAGCCTGCAGAGTTCTGTCTTACTCTCCAGGTCTGTACCCAAACAATTTGAACTTTTGCTTTTAAAAATACATTTTTCTAGAAACAAGTCTCTCACCGTTGCCGCTTGCTATAGACCACCCTCTGCCCCAGCTGTGCTCTGGACACCATATTTGAACTGATTGCCCCCCATCTATCTTCAGAGCTCGTGCTGCTAGATGACCTAAACTGGGACATGCTTAACACCCCGGCCATCCTACAATCTAAGATTGATGCCCTCAACCTGACACAAATCATCAATGAACCTACTAGGTACAACCCCAAAGCCATAAACACGGGCACCCTCATAGATGTCATCCTGACTAACTTGCCCTCCAAATACACCTCAGCTGTTTAACTTCTTAGGGAGCGGCAGCAGAGGTGATGGTTTTGGAGAGTCTGGCGTGCCCAAAGTAAAATGCCTGCCACTCAGGCCCAGAAAATAGGATATGCACATAGTTAGTACTATTGGATAGGAAACACTCTGAAGTTTCTAAAAGTGTTAAAATAATGTATGAGTATAACAGAACTGATATAGCAGGCGAAAACCCAAGGAAAATTCATCTAGATTTGCAGTTTTTTTTGTACGTGACCTTTTTGTCCAGGCTGCCTATTGATTTCTATGTTATCCAGGACTGAGACTGCAGTACCTATGGCTTCCACTAGATGCCAACAGTCTTTATTCAGTGTCTGGAGGCTCTAGCACTAAGCAGAACAGATAGGAAGAGGAAGTAGTGAAGGGACAACATTTGTCAACAATGTTTCGCAGGCCGAGATTGTGAGCGTGCTCCCCACTTTATTTTCCTTTCCTATCGTTCACGTTATCGTCCGGTTGAAATTTTACAGTAAATATACATAAAAGGATACCTAAGGATACATTAAAAATTATGTTTGATTTGTTTGGATAAAGTGTATAGGTATAATTTGAATGTGTTCTCTTCTCGGTTCAATGGGCGACTCAACGGTTGATTTTCTGATCATAATGCGCCAACCAAACGTAGATTTATGGATATAATAAATTACTTTTTCTAACAAAAGAACCATTGGATGTCTTCGTTGGACACTTGGGAAGACCTCAGCAGAAGTTCTTTGAAAAGTAAGAGATTTATTTTAGCTCTTATATGGGTTTTGTGTGACCCGCGCTGGATATGAATTTATGCTAATGTGGAAAATAGAAGAGGTGTTATCCTCAAACAAAATCACTAATATAAAATCCCTTACCTTTCGAAGAACTTCTGCTGAGGGCTTCCCAAGTGTCCAACGAAGACATCCAATGGTTCTTTTGTTAGAAAAAGTAATTTATTATATCCATAAATCTCCGTTTGGTTGGTGCGTTATGTTCAGAAAATCCAACATCGAATCGCCCATTGAAACGTGAAGAGAACGCGTTCAAATATACCTATAAACTTTTCCTAAACAAATCAAATACCAGTTAAAATGCATCCTTAGCTTAGGAAAATACTTATAATCGCTATTATAAAGTGAGCCTACCAGTGGATATGGAATATATTCATTTTATTTCACCCCCGCTCCAGCCAGACTCGCGCCCGAGAAAACTTGTTGACATTTCAGGTCCCCATGCCATTTCCTGTACCTATTCGTTGTGTTTACTCCAATCTCTCTGAGTCTTTGTATATAGACTGCTGACATCTAGTGGACGCCATATGTACTGCAGTCTCAGTCCTGGTAACAAATGGATTCAATAGAGCCAAAGGTCACCAGAAACTGATTTCCGGATGTTTTTTTCTCGGGTTTTTGCCTGCTAAAGGAGTTCTGTTATACTCACAGACATTATGTTAACACTTTTAGAAACTTCAGAGTGTTTCCTATCCAATAGTACTAATTATGTGCATATCCTATTTTCTGAAACTGAGTGGCAGGCATTTTGCTTTGGGCACGCCAGACTCTCCAAAACCGTCACCTCACCTGCCACTCCCTAAGAAGTTAACTACCCTCCAGATGAGCTTCAATGCCATACAACTCTCCTTCCATGGCCTCCAACTGCTCTTAAATGCAAGTAAAACTAAATGCATGCTCTTCAACCGATCGCTGTCGCACCTGCCCCCCCGTCCAGCATCACTACTCTGGACGGTTCTGTCTTAGATTATGTGGACAACTACAAATACCTAGGTGTCTGGTTAGAATGTAAACTCTGTTTCCAGAGTCACATCAAACATCTCCAATCCAAAATTAAATCTAGAATTGGCTTCCTATTTCGCAAAAAAGCATCCTTCACTCATGCTGCCAAACATACCCTCGTAAAACTGACCATCCTACCGATCCTCGACTTCGGTGATGCCATTTACAAAATAGCCTCCAATACTCTACTCAACAAATTGGATTCAGTCTATCACAGTGCCATCCGTTTTGTCACCAAAGCCCCATATACCACCCACCACTGCGACCTGTACGCTCTCGTTGGCTGGCCCTCACTTCACACTCGTCGCCAAACCCGCTGGCTCCAGGTCATCTACAAGTCCCTGCTAGGTAAAGCCCCGCCTTATCTCAGCTCGCTGGTCACCATAGTAGCACCCACCCGTAGCACGCGCTCCAGCAGGTATATCTCACTGGTCACCCCCAAAGCCAATTCCTCCTTTGGCCAACTTTCCTTCCAGTTCTCTGCTGCCAATGACTGGAACGAACTACAAAAATCTCTGAAACTGGAGACACTTATCTCCCTCACCAGCTTTAAGCACCAGCTGTCAGAGCAGCTCACAGACCTCTGCACCTGTATATAGCCCATCTGTAAATAGCCCAACCAACTACCTCATCCCCTACCGTATTTATTTATTTATCCAGTTTCTTTCTACATTGCACATTCATCTACTGCACATCTACCAGTCCAGTGTTTAAATGCTATATTGTAATTACTTTGCCACCATGGCCTATTTATTGCCTTACTTTCCTTATCTTTCCTTATTTGCACACTTGATTTAAGAATAGTTAGACTTCCTAAGATGACCCAAAACTGCTTCCAATAAACAGACCTCGAAAACAGACGTCTGACAAATTATTGGTATCACTTTATTTTACGGTACTATTTCCAGTGGTATTTACCTAGTATTTACTAGGAAACTAGGTGGTAACCATGGGTACTTTATGGTACTTAAAAAATGTAAACACAATTATCATGATGTCCAGTGGTGCTTCTGAACCAACATAATCACCTATACGTGTTTTACACATGTGATACTGTACATCAGCATTGAGTCTGGTGTAATTGGTATATTTCTAAAGGTTACCCTGCCAGACCTGGAGACAGAGAAGACAGAGAGCTGTTACATCCAGTCATCAATACAGTGCATTATTTATTTAACACATCTTCAGACCTCTGTGCTCTCTCAGGGGAGGCCACGGTTCAATATCCACCGATTTTTATTTCAACCCCGGCCACAAAACCTGAATACATTTCATCTGCTTGATGATTTTTTTATTTCAATTTCCTTAATAACTCCCACGAGAAGGACCTGCCAGGACCATTGGCGACCACTGACAGGTACCATTTTTTACACACTGCTAAAAATACACAAGTCACAATGGTTGAACTGAAGGACTGAATTGCAAACCCCACAGCAATGGTAGTCTATAAGTCTACTTGGCTAGCTCAAATTACTGTAGTTCAGAAAGACGTGTGAAGAAACTTTAAACATCCGAGCGAGCAGACAGTCAGACGGTGCAGTTTTGCCCTAGCCTTTATAGTATGTGGCTGGCAAGCTGTACAATCTTTTAATCTGATTCATAGCAGAATGTCAAATGTCATCTTTCCCATGCCGATTATGGGGGTTAAGGTGAGTCATCAGAGAGAAATGGTGTTCGCAAGATAAAAACAGGAGGCTGAACTCTGGGATTCTTGAATACTGTTTTCGAAGGGGGAGACTCACTCTCACACAGCACGCACGCTGACACAGACCCCAAGCAAGGCGAAAGAACAGCGATACCTTATGTTTCATTTTTATTTTACTAGGGATGATATCAAACAAGAAAATGACATAACTCTGTACTTGTCTTCTAACCATCCTATCCTTGACGGGAGAAAATGCTCTTGAGATGGTTTTCTGGCATCTCGTTTGATAAATGAACAAGGCCAGTAGGATGTTTTTCTCCAGTGAGAGGAATAGAATACGCTCTTAAGAATACAGTGTATCTAATTCTCTGTGAAATTATAATAATAATAATTTGGTGGGTGCTGATATTCATCCTAGTTCACACATGTGCAAGTGTATTAATGCACACGTGAATTGGAAATGTGTTTTTTGCATATCCCACTCTCCATGAGACACCCTCGGAGACTGGGGTCATGGCTGGGTTCTATTAGTTCAGCATGATATTACATAATAAAGAAGAGGTGGTATAGAGAAGAGGTGTTTGGTCCAAGATGGCGTAGCAGTGTAGACGTGTTTGTCATTATCCCGTGTATATTTAGTATTTTTCTTATTTTTTTGTATATATTTCAATATATTTTGTAATTAAATATACCTTCCGGCAACCCGCCTCACCCAATGTGATACGGATCTGCTATTTTTTGGCCTTATAGCTAGAACCTCCATCAGAAGCTAGCCATCAGATGCTAACCAGCTAATTAGCTACTAGCTATTTAGTCATTGTTAGCCACTGCTAGTGGCCTTTACCTTTAGTTAGCTAGCTGCTACCGAGTGGCTATAGTGGCTAACACCCATGTCCCGTAGCTAGCAAACAAAATTACTCCAGCTACAATACCTCTTTTGCCAATTGGCCTGGACCGTTTGTCGACACGGAGCCCCGCCGATCCATCACGATTGGACTGCTGACGTAATTCCGTCCGTTGTGCCCTCAACCAGCCTTTGCCGGATGTCGGTGAAGACGCTTCTGCTAGCCCCAGCCTGCTATCTTTATGAACGCTGTGTCTCCCGCTTGCTAGCGTAGTAACAACTACCTAACGGCTTCCCTGTTTAATCTATTACTGTTCACTGGACCCTATGATCACCTGGCTACATAGCTGATGCCTGCTGGACTGTTCATTAATCACGGTACTTAATTTTGTTTATTTTGTTTATCTGTCGGACCCAGGCTCGAACTCAGGCCTTGCCGATCTGACATAAACAGAGAGTGAGAGATACAGAGAGATTATCATTCTCTTTAGAGTAGAGAAGTGCAGCCCAGGCCAGAACGGCAGCCTAGTTGAGTCATTGGATTCTACACATCCATTAGTCTAGTCGGACTTTTAATGAGTCAAGTTGACGTAATAAAAAAGAACCTGAGAAAGAGAAAGAAAGAAATGACCCCGTCTCTGTTGAGTTGTTTAATTGTAGTATAAATACATTTTAAATTGGATTGAATACTGTTAGTATAACTTCATCTGCATTTCCTGCAGTGCAGTAAAATTTTCAGCAACAAAAGAGTGATCAAATTAAGATCCTACATCTGTATGCAACTCCAGGGTCCTGGCTAAATTCACAATCTGACCGTCAAACCATCATGGCCACCTAATCCCCAGCTTCCAATTGGCTCATTTGTACACATCCTCTCCCCTGAAACTATTCCCCAGGTTGTAGCTGTAATTACGAATGTGTTCTCAGTCAAAGGCCTGTGTCCAAAATGACTCCCTATGAAGTGCACTACTTTTGACCAGATCCCTTTGGGCCCTGGTCAAAAGTAGTAAAGGGTACAATTTCAGAAGCACAAAGGGCACCCAGGGTCAACAAGAACAAATAAAAGAAAACGATATTGACATTGAGAAGCAGATAACATGCCAAGATCGGTTTCCAATTCCAACAAATTTCCTTAAAATCTTATAATACATGAACAGTATTCTGTGTCTGTGAGCACAGGAATAATTTGGATTCCATTATCACAGCTGGCCAGCCCTTTCAAAAGAGATATTCCTGAAGTGGGGAGATACTTTAGACAATAAGAGCAAATCGCAGTGGGGCCCTAATGGGAGGGGAGTCAATGACTAACAACGTGGCAGTCCACAGGGGATCTGCATGAAGACAACACTAACACGCTACTGGAGCTAACCCCTAGCCAGATTGTCACGGCAACAGTCTAAATTTGGCTCTGTATATTATAGGTCTCTTTTGTCAACTTGAATGTAGCCTATATGCAGTCCATCAGAAGCCAACATGCAGCGATAAACATTGTTATTTTCGAGTCTGAAAGAAAGTGGTGTTTTTGCAAAGTATCCATAATTCATACTCTAGTCATTCAATGTATGGAAATGCAAAGAGTTTTTTTCAAATATGTTACTTTGTTGTTTTGTAGGCTTTAATTGCCTCCATAATTTCAATCTACATGTCAATCTACCTTATTCTCACATTAAGTTTTCCCTCACATCTTCGCTACAAAGTAGCAGTTTGTTTACAAGAATTGAAAATAAAGAGCACACCTTCCAGTTTCACTCTGTACGATTAATTGCTGCACCACCTAGTGAAACTGAGTGGATCTGCCCCAGAATGGAGGCCCACTTTGCCACACTGAGAGCAAAGCACTGCCAGCCTTGTCTTTCACCCATGCCAGGAATACTAATTGGTCTTTTAAAGGAAGGGGGAGACCTGATCCTAGATCAGCATTGTGCTTAGTTTCTTTTTGAATGTGTTACCTGGGTCACTTAGACCTTTAGTCTAGATAACATCAGATTTATAGCGTTATGGTCTGCTTTTGCTGTAGCTAGTGGGCACCAACTGAACTTAGAGCACTTTGTGATGACAACAATGTCTAACACAGAATATGGTTGGCTTATGAAACGTGACATTACTTTTTTTTAAAAGAAATTTGACCTATCTATGAATATCTCTCATATTGTCACTACGTTTTCCATCTCTCTATCAATAGCCCATACATTATGCACCATCAATTCCCCATACAGTATCCACCATCAATACCCAACACAACATCCAACATCAATACCCCATACAGTATCCACCATCATAACATATCTACCTTCCATACCCCATACATTATCCACCATCAATACCCCAGACAGTATCTAACATCAATGCCATACAGTATCCAACATCAATATCTGTTATGAATAAATTCATATGATTTATATGTTTAATGACTAAATGATTTATACGTTTAAAGTAATGCGTTTAAAGTAATGATAGGACAGTATTTTACCTTGTCTCTGTATAATGGCTTGAATGTTTGTGCATAAGAAAGTAGGAACTGTTGACAGACAGTTTGTGACAGACAACTTGTGACCACTGTGAAACTGATAACAGGAAGGAGGCCTCCCCACCCAGGGAGGGGAGAAACCGTTAGGCTTGCAAATAGATTATGAAACATGTTGCAGAAGATGATAAGCAAAGTATGTGTTGGAAGAAACTTGTAAAACAGCATTGTCATTGTCAGAGAGGAGGAAGGACATTTATGACGCTATGTGTGATATATAAACTAATGTGCATGGTATAATGTTCAGAGCTCTCGCGAATAAAGATTCTGACATTTGACAATTGTAGACTGGGCTTCTGTCTGTTTCATTTCAACCAGTATCTTACAAATTCTGGGTTACAGACGGAGTAGTTTAATTGAAGTTCAGTTTATGAACATTGAGAACATAATTCTCGTAACAAAATCCCACAAAGTATTCACCATCATTACCCGAGACAGTATCTAACATCAATGCCATACAGTATCCAACATCAATATCCCATACAGTATTCGCCATCATTACCCCATACAGTACCTAACATCAATGCTATACAGTATCCAACATCAATATCCGATACAGTATCCACCATCAATATCCCATACAGTATTCACCATCATTACCCCAGACAGTATCTAACATCAATGCCATACAGTTTCCAACATCAATATCCCATACAGTATCCACCATCAATATCCCATACAGTATTCACCATCATTACCCCAGACAGTATCTAACATCAATGCCATACAGTATTTAACATCAATATCCAATACAGTATTCACCATCATTACCCCAGACAGTATCTAACATCAATGCCATACAGTATCCAACATCAATATCCCATACAGTATTCACCATCAATATTCCATACAGTATTCACCGTCATTACCACAGACAGTATCAAACATCAATGCCATACAGTATCCACCACCAACATCCCGTACAGTATTCACCATCATTACATCAGACAGTATCTAACATCAATGCCATACAGTATCCACCATCAACATCCCGTACAGTATTCACCATCATTACCCCAGACAGTATCTAAAATCAATGGCATACAGTATCCACCATCAATATAACATACAGTATTCATCATCATTACCCCAGACAGTATCTAACATCAATGCCATACAGTATCCAACATCAATATCCCATACAGTATTCACAATCATTACCCCAGACAGTATCTAACATCAATGCCATACAGTATCCAACATCAATATCCCATACAGTATCAACCATCAATATCCCATACAGTATTCACCATCATTACCCCAGACAGTATCGAACATCAATGCCATACAGTATTTAACATCAATATCCCATACAGTGTTCACCATCATTACCCCAGACAGAATCTAACATAAATGCCATACAGTATCCAACATCAATATCCCATACAGTATTCACCATCAATATTCCATACAGTATTCAGCATCATTACCCCAGACAGTATCTAACATCAATGCCATACAGTATCCACCATCAACATCCTGTACAGTATTCACCGTCATTACCCCAGACAGTATCTAACATCAATGCCATACTATATCCAACATCAATATCCCATACAGTATCAACCATCAATATCCCATACAGTATTCACCATCATTACCCCAGACAGTATCGAACATCAATGCCATACAGTATTTAACATCAATATCCCATACAGTGTTCACCATCATTACCCCAGACAGTATCTAACATCAATGCCATACAGTATCCA
>QNTS01001282.1:200143-260276 GCA_003317085.1 Hucho hucho | reverse complement strand
TAATGTGCATGGTATAATGTTCAGAGCTCTCGCGAATAAAGATTCTGACATTTGACAATTGTAGACTGGGCTTCTGTCTGTTTCATTTCAACCAGTATCTTACAAATTCTGGGTTACAGACGGAGTAGTTTAATTGAAGTTCAGTTTATGAACATTGAGAACATAATTCTCGTAACAAAATCCCACAAAGTATTCACCATCATTACCCGAGACAGTATCTAACATCAATGCCATACAGTTTCCAACATCAATATCCCATATCGTACCCACCATCAATATCTCATACAGTATTCACCATCATTACCCCAGACAGTATCTAACATCAATGCCATACAGTTTCCAACATCAATATCCCATATCGTATCCACCATCAATATCCCATACAGTATTCAGCATCATTACCCCAGACAGTATCTAACATCAATGCCATACAGTATCCAACATCAATATCCCATACAGTATCCACCATCAATATCCCATACAGTATTCACCATCATTACGCCAGACAGCATCTGACATCAATGCCATACAGTATCCACCTTCAATATCCATACAGTATTCACCATCAATATCCCAAACAGTATTCACCATCATTACCCCACACAGTATCTAACATCAATGCCATACAGTATCCACCATCAACATCCCATACAGTATTCACCATCATTACCCCAGACAGTATCTAACATCAATGGCATACAGTATCCACCATCAATATCCCATACAGTATTCATCATCATTACCCCAGACAGTATCTAACATCAATGCCATACAGTATCCAACATCAATATCCCATACAGTATTCACCATCATTACCCCAGACAGTATCTAACATCAATGCCATACAGTATCCAACACCAATATCCCATACAGTATCCACCATCAATATCCCATACAGTATCCAGCATCAATACTCAATTCAGTATCTATCATCAATACCCCATACAGTATCTATCAGCAATACCCCATACAGTATCTATCAGCAATACCCCATACAGTATCCAGCATCAATACCCCATACAGTATCTATCAGCAAAACCCCAGACAGTAGCTAACATCAATGCCATATAGTATCCAACATCAAACTCCCATACAGTATTCACCATCATTACCCCAGACAGTATCTAACATCAATGCCATACAGTATCCAACATCACTATCCCATACAGTATTCACCATCAATATCCCATACAGTATTCACCATCATTACCCCAGACAGCATCTAACATCAATGACATACAGTATCCACCATCAATATCCCATACAGTATTCGCCATCATTACCCCAGACAGTATCTAACATCAATGCCATACAGTATCCACCATTAATATCCCATACAGTATCCAGCATCAATACCCCATGCAGTATCTATCATCAATACCCCATACAGTATCTATCAGCAATACCGCATACAGTATCGATCAGCAATACCCCATGCAGTATCTATCAGCAAAACCCCATGCAGTATCCACCACCAATACCCCATACAGTATCCACCATCAATACCCCATACAGTGTCCACCATTAATACCCCATACAGTATATATCATCAATACCCCATACAGTATCCACCATCAATACCCCCTAGTGTCCAACATCAATACCCTATACAGTATATATCAGCAACACCCCATGCAGTATTCACCACCAATACCCCATACAGTATCCACCATCAATACCCCATAAAATATATACCTTCAATACCCCATACATTATCCACCATCAATACCCCATACAGTATCCAACATCAATATTCCATACAGTATTCACCAGCATAACCCCATACAGTATCCACCATCAATACCCCATACAGTATCCACCATTAATACCCCATACAGTATCTCTCATCAATACCCCATACAGTATCCAGCATAAATATTCCATGCAGTATCTATCAGCAATACCCCATAAAGTATCTATCAGCAATACCCCATACAGTATCTACCACCAATACCCCATACAGTATCTAACATCAATACCCCATACAGTATCCACCACCAATACCCAATACAGTATCCACCATCAATACCCCAGACACTCCCATATGATAAAAGAGAGGGTGGCAGCGGTGGTACGATGTGAGAGGAAAAACTCTCTTCTGAGCAGGCTCCCTGCTAAAAATTAATGAAGAGATCACATTATATATTTATATATATTTATATTATATATTTATTTCCAAGTCATTAGGATTCTGCCCCCAAGGGCCGACATCCTCCTGTTGTTGCTAGCGCGTTCTCCTGGGAGCATTCATTTTGTTTGGTCTAGATAACAAAGGGAGAAGATTTTTAAGCTAACAAACCATCATTTTTTTCGTAAATGCCTGCATGCAGTTTGTATTTCTGGGGTTTGTATCTGTAAACATGGGGAATGAATGATAGAGGAGCATTTTTATAGGTTTCATTTAATGACAGGGATAAGAAAATAAAAAGCTAAAGGCAAAAGCATTATTCTATGTATTAAGAGGTTGGTTATTGTTGGCTATTGTTTCAAAGGAACAATGGTTAAAAGTTAAAAAGCATTTTGGGTGTAATTTTGCTTCACAAGCTGTGATGTTGTGCTGAGCAAGAGTAATGACAGTGGACTGTCATACCCTGATCTGTTTCACCTGTCCTTGTGATTGTGTCCAACCCCCTCCAGGTGTCGCCCATCTTCCCCATTATCCCCTGTGTATTTATACCTGTGTTCTCTGTTTGTCCGTTGCCAGTTCATGTTGTTTGTCAGGTCAACCAGCGTTTTTGTTCTCAGCTCCTGCTTTTCCCAGTCTCCCTTTCTCTCACCCTCCTGGTTTTTGACCCTTGCCTGTCCTGACTCTGAGCCCACCTGCCTGACCACTCTGCCTGACCCTGAGCCTGCCTGCCAACCTGTACCTTTGCCCACCTGTAACTTTGCCCGACCTCTGGATTGTTGACCTCTGCCTACCCTGACCCTGAGCCTGCCTCCCGTCCGCTACCTTTGCCCCACCTCTGGTTTACTGACCCCTGCCTGCCTTGACCTGTCTATTGCCTGCCCCTGTTGGAATATTAAACCATTGTCAATTTGACGTGTCTGCATCTGGGTCTTACCTTGATTCCTGATAGTGGACATTGTGTAGGAAGCATAGTACTGGCAAAAACATTTATATACAGTATATTGTGTGTTTAATAACAAAACATGACCAGATGGTCATTACAATAATTATTGACATATCATTATTGTAGCTGTTATCAAGTCCATTTATATGCCCTTGCCCAACACCCATATTGACATAATACAGCATAAGCCTTGCCTTACTGTTGATATTGCCAGTTAGAAGATCATAGGCCTTTATGTTAGGCTTTTCACATCACAGCATCAACCAATTCAAACTGCCAACTAAAACACATGAATCAGCCCACTGATTCAGAAAGAGGTGAACTTTTCACACTGTGACTGCATCCCGAATGGCACCCTATTCCATAGTGAACTACTTTTGACCAGAACCCTATGGGCCTTGGTGAAAAATAGTGTACAATATAGGGAATATAATGCCATTTATAATGCCACCTGTGTATACATGACTTCCCTGGTAGATTGGGGCTTTTGAAGCCTTTTGAAGCCCATCTGAAATGAGTGTTCAGTTATTAGTGTGACATGAGTGCAGCCATTTCAGAAATGTGACCGTCAGTGACAAAATTACACATGGGAGTAATTGAGGGAGGATAAGGTGTGAATTATGAGGAGCAGACTGACAAGTGAGGACATAAATCTAACTGATACTGTTAGAAAATAGTTATCTAAAAATAACCATGGGAAAGCAAAGGACGATATGAAATCCAACTGATACAGTATTTCACTAATGGAATCTTGATGAATTCATCCTGAAACTGTAGCATGACATCAAGATAAATGAAACATACTTCACATTATAAAATCAAGAATGAAGACAGTGAAAATCATCTAAAATGATTTATAGGCCTCCTTATCCAGAATATACACAATCCATGAATTTTCATTCCACTCAACACACTCCTTACTTCTAGCATTATTCCATAACTCCCTGGTAAAAACAAGAACCCTGTTCTCTCCCCACTGGCCATTGGCCATGTGTTGCAGACCATGTGACCTAGGTCAGCACTGTGCTGCCTGAGAACCATGGCTCTACAGCGTAGGTGTAATGAACACGAGGGGAGACAGAGAGCTGGTTTCAAGCGCAGGGCACAGCAGTTGTTTATTGCAAAGGACCACAGGAGGAGGCAGGTAGCTGGGTCCAGGGGCAGGCAGAAGGTCATACACAGGGGGTCCAAAAGGGCAACAGTACAGGCAGGGAAAAGGCTAATAACGTAGTCCGGGAGATCAGGCAATAGGTAGATAACAGGAAATCTGATAGGCTAAAGTACAGGCAGGGAATAGGCAAAAGGTGTCATTAGTGAAGCAGGCAAAAACTATCATACACAGGAGGAGTAAATCACGGGGGAAAAACAGAGCTCAGAAAGACGTGTGTCACAAAACAAGCAATACCTCACAGTGATGGGGTGCAAAGAACTGAACTAAATAGTGTGTGATAATGACATACAGGTGTGTGAACAGGTGATTAGAATTCAAGTGATTGGGATCTGGAGAGTGAGCTGCGTTCAAGGGATCTAGGTGTTTGAGAGTGTGAGCTGGAAAGTGGGCTGGAAAGTGAGCTGCGTTCAGGGGTTCTATGTGTTTGAGGGTGTGAGTTGGAAGCAGACGTTCCAGTAGGAGGTGAAAACAGGGCACCGGTGAGAGAGGGAAGGCTAAAATCTGAATCTAAAAGTGGTTCAAATGACACAAATATGCAACATCTGTGTGGTTTAAACTGCATTAGTGTCTGCCAGGTATTTTGAACAAATCACAGAATGTCCTTCCATGTATGATTACAATACCATGGTGTACTATCTAGATCAATGTTGTCCAATTCTGGCCATGGAGACACACAGACTACTATCACCTGATTCAACTTTACAAGGGATCGATGAGTAGATCATTAGTGCAAATCAAATCAAATCAAATTTTATTTGTCACATACACATGGTTAGCAGATGATAATGCAAGTGTAGCGAAATGCTTGTGCTTCTAGTTCCGACCATGCAGTAGTATCTAACAAGTAATCTAACAAATTCACAACAACTACCTTATACACACAAGAGTAAAGGAATGAATACGAGTATGTACATATAAATATATGGATGAGCGATGGCTGATCGGCGTAGGCAAGATGCAGTAGATGGTATGGAGTACAGTATATACATATGAGATGAGTAATGTAGGATATGTAAACATTATATAAATGGCATCATTTAAAGTGGCTAATGATACATTTATTTCATCCAATTATAATTATTAAAGTGGCTAGAGATTTGAGTCGATGGCCGAACGGCATAGGCAAGATTCAGTAGATGGTTTTAGAGTACAGTGTATACATTTGATATGAGTAATGTCGGATATGTAAACATTATATACAACATTTTTCAAAGTGGCTACTGATACATTTGTTACATCCAATTCCTATTTTTAAAGTGGCTAGAGATTTAAGTCAGTATGTTGGCAGCAGCCACTCAATGTTAGTGATGGCTGTTTAACAGTCTGATGGCCTTGAGATAGAAGCTGTTTTTCAGTCTCTCGGTCCCAGCTTTGATGCACCTGTACTGACCTCGCCTTCTGGATGATAGCGGGGTGAACAGGCAGTGGCTCGGGTGGTTGTTGACCTTGATGATCTTTTTGGCCTTCCTGTGACATCGGGTGGTGTAGGTGTCCTGAAGGGCAGGTAGTTTACCCCCGGTGATGCGTTGTGCAGTCCTCACTACCCTCTGGAAAGCCTTACGGTTGTGGGCGAAGCAGTTGCCATACCAGGCGGTGATACAGCCCGACAGGATGCTCTCGATTGTGCATCTGTAGAAGTTTGTGAGTGATTTTGGTGACAAGCCGAATTNCTCACCACCTGGGGCCGGCCCGTCAGGAAGTCCAGGACCCAGTTGCACAGGGCTGGGTCGAGACCTAGGGTCTCGAGCTTAATGACGAGCTTGGAGGGAACTATGGTGTTAAATGCTGAGCTGTAGTCGATGAACAGCATTCTTACATAGGTATTCCTCTTGTCCAGATGGGTTAGGGAAGTATGCAGTGTGATTGCGATTGCGTCGTCTGTGGACCTATTGGGACGGTAAGCAAATTGGAGTGGGTCCAGGGTGTCTGGCAGAATGGAGGTGATATGATCCTTGACTAGTCTCTCAAAGCACTTCATGATGACGGAAGTGAGTGCTACGGGGCGATAGTCATTGAGCTCAGTTACCTTAGCTTTCTTGGGAACAGGAACAATGGTGGCCCTCTTGAAGCATGTGGGAACAGCAGACTGGGATAGGGACTGATTGAATATGTCCGTAAACACACCAGCCAGCTGGTCTGCGCATGCTCTGAGGACACGGCCAGGGATGCCATCTGGGCCAGCAGCCTTGCGAGGGTTAACACATTTAAATGTTTTCCTCACGTTGGCTGCGGTGAAGGAGAGCCCGCAGGTTTTGGTAGCGGGCCGTGTCGGTGGCACTGTATTATCCTCAAAGCGAGCAAAGAAGTTGTTTAGTTTGTCTGGGAGCAGGACGTCATGGTCCGTGACGGGGCTGGTTTTCTTTTTGTAGTCCGTGATTGACTGTAGACTCTGCCACATTCCTCTCGTGTCTGAGCCGTTGAATTGTGACTCTACTTTGTCTCTATATTGACGCTTAGCTTGTTTGATTGCCTTGCGGAGGGAATAGCTACACTGTTTGTATTCAGTCATGTTTCCGGTAGCCTTACACTGGTTAAAAGCAGTGGTTCGCGCTTTCACTTTTGTGCGAATGCTGCCATCAATCCACGGTTTCTGGTTGGGGAAGGTTTTAATAGTTGCTATGGGTACAACATCACCAATGCACTTGCTAATAAACTCGCTCACCGAATCAGCGTATACATCAATTCTGTTGTCCGACGCTATGCGGAACATATCCCAGTACACATGCTCGAAGCAATCTTGCAGTGTGGAATCAGATTGGTCGGACCAGCGTTGAACAGACCTGAGAACGGGCGTTTCCTGTTTTAGTTTCTGTTTGTAGGCTGGGAGCAACAAAATGGAGTCATGGTCAGACTTGCCGAAAGGAGGGCGGAGAATAGCCTTGTATGCATCACAGAAGTTGGAATAACAATGATCCAGGATTTTACCAGCCCGGGTGGCACATTTGATATGCTTGTAAAATTTCGGGAGCTTTGTTTTCAAATGAGCCTTATTAAAATCCCCAGCCACAATAAATGCAGCCTCAGGATATGTGGTTTCCAATTTACATAGAGTCCAATGAATTTCTTTCAGTGCCGTCGATGTGTCAGCTTGAGGGGGGATGTACACGGCTGTGATTATAATCGAGGAGAATTCTCTTGGTAGATAATGCGGTCGGCATTTTATTGTAAGGAATTCTATGTCAGGTGAACAAAATTACTTGAGTTCCTGTATGTTGTTATGATCACACCACGTCTCGTTAATCATAAGACACACACCCCCGCCCTTCTTCTTACCAGATAGATGTTTGTTTCTGTCGGCGCGATGCGTGGAGAAACGAGGTGGCTGTACCGACTCTGATAACGTGTCCTGAGTGAGCCATGTTTCCGTGAAGCAAAGAACGTTGCAGTCTCGGATGTCTGTCTGGAAGGCAACCCTCGCTCTGATTTCGTCCACTTTGTTGTCCAGAGACTGGACATTGGCGATTAAAATACTCAGGAGAGGTGCACGATGCGCCCGTCTACGTAGCTTCACCAGAAGACCGCTGCGTTTCCCCCTTCTCCTGCGCCGCCGTTGTTTTGAGTCGCCAGCTGGGATCCAGTCTATTGTCCTAGTTGGGGTACCAAACAGAGAATCCGCTTCGGGAAAGTCGTATTCCTGGTCGTAATGTTGGTAAGTTGACGTTGCTCTTATATCCAATAGTTCCTCCCGGTTGTATGTAATAAAACTTAATATTTCCTGGGGTAACAATGTAAGAAGTAATACATAAAAAAACTAAATACTGCATAGTTTCCTGAGAACGTGAAGTAAGGCTGCCATCTCTTTAGGCGCAATCAGGTGTGTTAATGCTAGGCTGGAACAAAACCCTGCCCATGCTGTGGGTCCCCAGGACCAGGATTAGACAACACTGATCAGACAGAGTGAAACCCTTACAGAATGTAAGATCTACTGTAATATCATCCTCTATCCAAGATGTTCTATGTGGACCAGTACAGTTTACAACAGAAGTGAAAAGCCACATTGCCAAAGCTGTAACTGTACTGTAGGGAGCAGTAGGTACTGTACATGAAAGGAGATGAGAGGAGCTTGATTGTGCGTCAGTGTTCTCTTTGATTGCTGGAAGACCTTTAGCTAGCTAGCCTAGGGGGTAGAGGAACTATCAGCTACAACCTCCCTCGCTACTTCCCACAGGACTCTCCCACTCCCTCCCTCTCTCTCTCTCCCTCCTTCATAAATACTGTTTAAGAAGTTCTGAGTGCCAACAGTCATGTACTGCTATGGCATCAAAGAGGGAACATCGCTGGATCGAGTATATCACAGTGATGCCAGTTTTTCCCCACGTTTGCTGGCATCATACCATCAGTTAGGGCCCGTAACATGAGAATCTAGGCCTATACTCAGAATAGATTCTTATTTTCATGGGTCTTGTTAGAGTCAGTTATAGGCAGAGAAGACAAACATGAAATATGTGGAAATATGTAGAAACAAAAATGTGACATGGCATCAGCAAAGAGACCTGCTCATGGATCGTAAAACAGAAAGGGTGCCTATAAACGTACAGTAGAAAGAGCACATTCTATATTGTCACCTCACTCACTGTGAGTTGGCAGCGCAAACAGTGATGTAGGCTGGTGTGGATAAAATGACAGAGCTGAACTCTTGTCTGACTACAGCACACCAGTATGTAGATCAAGCAGGTATTACTGCATGATTAAAAACCGTGGTGACACTTAAGTCACCGGTAACCCCAATATTTTAATCACTGACCTTGATCTAAAAATTGTGAATTATAACTCCAAAATAATTAACATTCACTAATTAACTGAAAGGTACCTTCATGCAAAAGCAGGAGTTTTATAGAATTTGAAGACTTCAAAACAATCTTCCCTCTCTCCCGCAGTGATCCTCCCCTTCATGCCCCGGGCCAGTATCCTACACCACTACAGCCTCCCGGGGCGGAGACAGACTGTACACCGCATCCTGTTACTGTTTATTATCTATCCTGTTGCCTAGTCACTTTATCCCTATCTATATGTACATATCTACTGTACCTCAATTACCTTGTACCCCTGCACATTAACTCGGTACTGGTACCCTGTGTATGTAGCCAAGTTATCGTTACTCATTGTGTAATAATTCCTTGTGTTATTATTTTATATTGTTATATTATTTAAACAACAAAATAAATTATCTACATTATTGGTCCCGTAAGTAAGCATTTCTCTGTTAGTCTACACCTTTTGTTTACAAAGCATGTGATAAATAACATTTGATTTGATCCCCAATTCTGATAATTTTTCACAAATTGGTCAATCATCTCTGAAAAAGATCTGATGTGAAAAGATCTGATGTGATTGGTCAAATGGAAAAAAAATATCAGAATTTGGCTGCCTGTGCAAACGCAGCCATTGAGGAGCATTTCTAATGTGACAAGACTTTCTCTTTCTACCCTTCTCTGTCCCTCTCCCTCTCTCTCTCTCTCTCTCTCTCTCTCTCTCCCTCTTTCTCGATAAGTGTATTCCAAACTAGAAACTTAATTGGAACGTAAGCTTTAGGACCCATGGCCAATGCATTGGCTTGTATCATATAGTGGGGGATGACTGCAAAGCCTCCTCCATTTTGGCTCCCTAATTTGGTATTATAATTTATCACCATTCATCTCTCATCCTCATAGTGGATCTTTTGATGACAAAGCTGCAAGAGGCCAGAAGATAAATTCCCAGATTAATTACTTGTTGAACTGGGGGAGGCTCCCAACAGACTTTGTGGTGCAAGCAATGTTTGTTTCACATGTGTGGATGTTGTTAGACTGGAACTGAGGCGCAATTTTGTCTAACAGGTTTCTCTCTCGCTCTCTAGCTCTCTCTCTCTCTTGCACTACTTTCCCTTATACTGCATATTTTACAATATGGGCCAAATTCATAAGTTGAATTACCTATATTCCAATTGCTTCGAGGCTATTGATAATATCAGACGGCATTGTCGTTGATTGTGAGGTAAAGCTAGCCAAACGGAAACAAGCTTGACAGGCAAACACGAAGCACTGATTGGCCAGCAGAAAACTCAGGCAAGGTGTTGAATACATTGGCTGTTAGGGGCTACTGTAGGACTTCATTTGTGGTTATATACATCCCTGTTTTGAATTAGCTAATTTACCCACAGTTGTATATATTATTGAAACAATGTTGCGATTGTTTGTGAGAATGCCAACAGGTGTGGTTCCCGTGGGGGTAAGGTTCTATGGGGGAAAGGTTCATGTGGGGGTTGCCATGGAAGCCAAGAAGGGGAGTGAGGTGTGTATGTGTGTGTGCTCAAACACACATGCATGTGGGGGTCTGGGAGAGGAAGTGTATCCATCTGATAAATGGGCATGTGCCCATTTTATACACTAATTGTATACACTAATTGAAGTCTCACCCATTAATTTCTAATGACCGGTCATTTTTTCGACCGGGAACACCATAGGTGTACAAAAGTTAAATAAAACACCAAAAATGTAATGAAAATCAGCAAAATGTATTTTGTGTGTTCAGATGCCCTGTTTGGACAAAGTCACGGAACCTTATGACAATCAGATTAAATTAAATAAATTTTTCAGAGAGAAAACTTGTAAATCGGTCCAATTAGACCGGAACACAGCAGCAGTGTTAAAAGTTTAATTGTGGAATTTATTTCCTTCTTAATAGGGATAACTGGGGCGCTACCGCCCCAATCCCAACACTACCCGGTGAAATGTAAGGCGCCAAATTCAAAATCCAAAAGTTGAATTATTAAACATTCATCAATATACAAGTGTTGCATAGTCATCAAAAGCTTTGATTCTTGGCAAATTCACAGCATTGTCAGATTTCAAAAAGGCTTTACGGTGAAAGCACAACATTTGATTGTTTGAGGATAGCACCTGTCATATTTATTCATTAGCATAAATTCATAACCAGCGCGGGTCACACAAAACCCATACAAGAGCTAAAATAAATCACTTACCTTTCGAAGAACTTCTGCTGAGGGCATCCCAAGTATCCAAGGAAGACATCCAATGGTTCTTTTGTTTGAAAAACTAATTTATTATATCCATAAATCTCCGTTTGGTTTGCGCGTTATGTTCAGAAAATCCACCGTTGAGTCGCCCGTTGTACATTGAAGAGAAAGCGTTCAAATTATACCTATCAACTTTGCCCAAACAAATCAAACATAATTTATAATGCATCCTTAGGTATCCTTTTATGAATATTAACGATTATATTTTACACGGATGATATCCTAAACGATATAAAAGGAAAATAAAGAGGGGCGTGCTCACGGTCTCGTGCCCAGGAAAACTTATTGACATCCGTGGTCCCTTCAGTATTTCTTCTTCCTTTTGGTTCTGTTCAGTGATAAAGTGGACATCTAGTGGAAGCCATAGGCACTGCAATCTGGGAGCTATTATACATGGATTTCAATAGGAAGTCTATCAAACAGAGGAAATGTCACACAAAAAAAAATCTGGACAGAAGTTCTGTTATACTCACATACATTATTTTAACAGTTTTAGAAACTCCAGAGTGTTTCCTATCCAATCGTACTAATTATGTGCACATCCTAGTTTCTGGGCCTGAGTGGCAAGCATTTTACTTTGGGCACGTCAGACTCTCCAAAACCGTTACCACTGCTGATGATGCCTAAAAAGAGTTAACTTCTTAGGGAGCGGCTCCCGAGGTGACGGTTTTGGAGAGTCTGGCGTGCCCAAAGTAAAATGCCTCCCACTCAGGCCCAGAAAATAGGATATGCACATAATTAGTACTATTGGATAGGAAACACTCTGAAGTTTCTAAGAGTGTTAAAATATTGTCTGTGAGTATAACAGAATTGATATAACAGGCGAAAACCCGAGGAATTTCTGTCCTGGAAAAAGTGTTTTTGACTCATTTTGAACCAATCCCTATTGAAAACAGACATATATGGGAGTAAGATTGCAGTACCCATTGCTTCCACTGGATGTCAACAGTCTCTAGACAGTGTTTGATGATGTTTAGTTGCTCTGGATGGTAATAGAAGAAGAATTTCAAACTGGTCATCGGATGTAAACAGAAGAGGAAGCGCGTTCTCGGGCTCGCGCGCGCTGTGTTTTTTTCCTTTCCTATCATCCAGTTTATAATCCAGGTTGAAATATTATAGTAAATATACATAAAAGTGTTCCTAAGGATACATTATCAATGATGTTTGTTCTTGGACAAGTGTATAGGTATAGGTTGAACGCGTTCTCTTCACGGTTCAATGGGCGAGTGGACGCTGTATTTTATGAACGTAATGCGCCAACCAAACGGAGATTTATGGATATAATAAATGACTTTTTCTAACAAAAGAACCATTGGATGTCTTCGTTGGACACTTGGGAAGCCCTCAGCAGAAGTTCTTCAAAAGGTAAGGGATTTGTTTTCCCTGTGAAATGTGTTTTGTGTGAACCGCGATGGTTTATGAATTTATGCTAAAGGAAAAATATTGGAGGTGCTACCCTCAAACAATCAAATTTTGTGCTTTCGCTGTAAAGCCTTTTTGAAATCTGACAACGCTGTCATATTGCCAAGAAGCAGAGCTTTTGATGACTATGCGCCCCACCACTCCCTAAGTAGTTAATGTGTTTGAGCCATTCAATTGTGTTGTGACAAGGTAGGGAGGGTATACAGAAGATAGCCCTGTTTGGTAAAAGACCAAGTCCATATTATGGCAAGAACAGCTCAAATAAGCAAAGAGAAATGACAGTTCATCATTACTTTAAGACATGAAGGTCAGTCAATCTGGAAAATGTCAAGAACTTTGAAAGTTTCTTCAAGTGCAGTCGCAAAAACCATCAAGCGCTATGAGGAAACTGGCTCTCATGAGGACCGTGACAGGAATGGAAGACCCAGAGTTACCTCTGTTGCACAGGATAAGTTCTTTAGAGTTACCAGCCTCAGAAATTGCAGCCCAAATTGTAAGAGACACATCTCAACATTAATTGTTCAGAAGAGAATCTGTGTGAATCTGGCCTTCCTGATTGAATTGCTGCAAAGAAGCCACTACTAAAGGACACAAATAATAATAAGAGACTTGTTTGGGCCAAGAAACACAAGCAATGGACATTAGACCGGTGGAAATATGTCCTTTGGTCTGGAGTCCAAATTGGAGATTTTTGGTTCAAACCGCCGTGTCTTTGTGAGACGCGGTGTGGGTGAACGGATGATCTCCGCATGTGTATTTCCCACTGTAAAACATGGAGGAGAAGATGTTATGGTGTTGGGGTGCTTTTCTGGTGACACTGTCTGTGATTTATTTAGAATTCAAGGCACACTTAACCGGCATGGCTACCACAGAATTCTGCAGCGATACATCATTCCATCTAGTTTTGGCTTAGTGGGACTATCATTTGTTTTTCAACAGGACAATGACCCAACACACCTCCAGGCTGTGTAAGAGCTATTTTACCAAGAAGGAGAGTGATGGAGTGCTGCATCAGATGACTTGGCCTCCACAATCCCCCGACCTCAACCAAATTGAGATGATTTGGGTTGAGTCGGACCACAGAGTTAAGGAAAAGCAGCTAACAAGTGCTCAGCATATGCGGAAACTCCTTCAACACTGTTGGAAAACATTCCAGGTGAAGCTGGTTAAGAGAGTGTGCAAAGCTGTCATCAATGCAAAGGGTAGCTATTTGAAGATTCTCAAATATAAAATATAACACTTTTTTGGTTACTACATGATTCCATATGTGTTATTTCATAGTTTTCATGTCCTCACTATTATTCTACAATGTAGAAAATAGTAAAAAATGAAGAAAAACCCTTGAATGAGTAGCTCTTCTAAAACCTTTGACCGGTAGTGTTTATCTTTTTTTCTGTGTGTTGTGTGTGTTTATTGTGTGTGTGTGATATGGAATACTAGTGTTTGTGCTCCTCTTTGTCTGCTTTCCACTCCACTGAATTAGCCGTCCCATGATGCCACAGTGCAGCGAAACGATTCTTCCCAGAGCCACTTTGTATTCAGATCTTTCAAATGTGTGTGTGTGTGTGTGTGTGTGTTTGCGTGTGTGTGTGTGTGTGCGTGTGCGTGTGTGCGAGCGTGTGTCGATGTCTCTGTATGTGTTTGTGTGTGTGCGTATGTGTTTATGTGTGTTGGTCATCTGTTTCCTTGCACAGCAGCCCCACACAGCCTTCCTAAGGAACACTAGTAGTTTTTTTGATTCAAAGATTACCCTCTTAATTAAGCATTTGATAGAAAATATGATAGTTCTCTCTTTGACTGCATTTTTCAAGCTTTTGTGATCAAATGTAAGCATCGGATGCTCTGTGAGCTCTATGAGAGGGGGCTGTTGATGGTTTGAAATATTTAGTTTTTCTGTTAAACTGGCTTGACTATAAATGTTTGGTAGTTAGCCTTCTGTATCGACTGTGTTTAGCTTTACAATCTATTCCATGAAAACTAGAATACATCTCTATATAGTCCTACAGTAAGGCCTACAACATAGGCCTACAACATTATCATAACACTTAGGACTGGCATGCTAATTGTATAATGTGTAACCCCAGATCATGGAAAAGGACTGTCATGAAAATAAAACAACTGTACTAACCTTTTTAATACAAATTAAAGTTACTGAGAGTCAAAGATCATACCCCCAAGACATGCTAACCTCTCACCCTAACAGGGGAGGCTAGCATGTCTTGATGGTATGATCTTTGAGCCTCCGTAACTTTCTCACTCATCATAATTCACGATTATTCGTAATTAATGAAGAACTGTTTAGAAACATATTTTATTCTTATTTACAATAAAAGTGACTACAAAATGGCACAATGCATTATATGCATAATATGGGAACAAATACAACAATTTTGACTACTTTATTCATAAGAATCTATGGGGGTAAATAATTTTGACCCCTACCTAAAAAAGTATTACTTGTTAAACAAAATCTAATTATTTGAGCAATTGCATTAGTATAAATATAATTTCATTTATTTTTTTGCATTCAATATAGCTCATCATTTGAATAATTTATTTTATACAGTCATTATTTTTTATAACGATGTCATAACGGTGACCACTGTCATTTATCTGACAAATAACCTTCACAAAAAAATCCATGACCGTCACAGCCCTAACACCCAGTGCATAGCATAATGTCTACACTGTGGTGCTCCCTTAGTGAATGGTTTGACCCGGACCTGTCTGACCTCACATAAGCTCTTTGGTGCCCATTTATATACACCCAGGAAGGAAGATATTTGAATGCCTTTCCTGTTGAGGTATTGGCACTGGAGTAATACGAAAAGGTAGATTTACCCTCTGTCTTCTTATAGGTTAATCTTGAGTTGTTGACAGTACCAGAATCGTTTTTTTGTTAAAAAAAAACATAAAAATTGCAGCCCTGGCAGAGCTGACTAATCTCTATTCTACAGGGTGCATGCAAAACGTCAGGCATAGTTCATATTAAGTGTAACTTGAATTATGCATGTACAGTGCATTCGGAAAGTATTATTTTCCACTATATGTTCTATTCCAGCCTTATTCTAAAATTGATAAAATAATTTTTCCCGCTCTTCAATATACACACAATACCCCATACTGACAAGGCAAAAAAAGTTTTTTTGAAAAAATAAATATCACATTTACATATGTATTCAGACACTACTCAGTACTTCGTTGAAGCAATGTTGGCGGCAATTACAGCCTCAAGTCTTCTTGGGTATGACGCTACAAGCTTGGCATACAAGCTCTGTCAGGTTGGTTTTGGAGAGTTGATGCACAGCTATTTTCAGGTCACTCCAGAGATGTTCGATCGGGTCCAAGTCCGGGCTCTGGCTGGGCCACTCAAGGACATTCAGAGACTGGTCCAGAAGCCACTCCTGCGTTGTCTTGGCTGTGTGCTTAGTGTCGTTGTCCTGTTGGAAAGTGAACCTTCACCTCCAGTCTGAGGACCTGAACACTCTGGAGAAGGTTGTCATCAAGGATCTCTCTGTACTTTGCTCCATTCATCTTTCCCTCAATCCTGACTAGTCTCCCAGTCCCTGTAGCTGAAAAAAAACAGAGCATGATGCTCCCAGGTGGCGTAGCGGTCTAAGGCACTGCATCTCAGTGCAAGAGGCATCACTATAGTCCCTGGTTTGAATCCAGGCTGAATCACATCCAGCTGTGATTGGAAGTCATATAGGGCTGGGAACAATTGGCCCAGCATCTTCTGGGTTTTGCTGGGGTAGGCTGTCATTGTAAATAATAATTTGCTCTCAATTGACTTGCCTTTTTAAATGATTATACCTTTATTTCAACAAGGAACACAGACTGAGACCAAGGTCTCTTTTACAGCTGGGCCCAGCATATACATGTTTACACATACAGTTCAGGTATAATGATTAAGAAATTACACAAGACAAACAAAACGATCACAGATAACACAAAACAATACAGCAGCAGATTGTTACATTTACACATTGGTTTTTCCCCTAACAGCACAAGAACTTGCATTACCCGAAGCAGTTACAAGCAATACAACAATAAAAATCCTCCAATAAATGTTTAAAATGGGCAAGGGGGACAAGAGTCTCATGTTTAAGTTTGGTCTGCAAGCTATTCCATAAGCAAGGAGCAAAACATGAAAAGGCAGCTATACACAACACTGTGTAGATTGCAGGGGCCTCAAGTGTAATCCATGCTTGAGACCTGATGTTATGAATTATAATTCTAATGTTGATGAGTGATGATAAATAAGAAGGTAGTTTATTCAGAAGTGCTTTATAGACAACACGAGAGCATGTTGTTCTCGTCTCATGGACAGCAAAGTCCAACCCACATTTTGATATAAAACACAGTGGTGAGTTCTGTAGCTAGCACCCGTAATAAACCTAAGTGCGCAATGATAAGTAGCATCCAGCGGTTTAAGTGTGGATGCCGTAGCATGCATGTAGATAATATCCCCATAATCTATAACAGACATAAAAGTAGCTTGCACAATGTTTCTTCTATTTGTGGAAGACAAACATGTCCTGTTTCTATAGAGGAAGACTAGCTTGATTTTTTTGCCGTTTCAAAGTTCGTGAATCAGACCAGAAAATCTTGTTTCTCATGGTCTAAGAGTCTTTATGTGCCTTTTGGCAAACTCCAAACTCCACTGTCCATGACAGTGAGCTGTCATGTGCCTTTTACTGAGGAGTGGCTTCCGTCTGGCCACTCTACCATAAAGGCCTGATTGGTGGATTGCTGCAGAGATGGTTGTCCTTCTGGAGGGTTTTCCCATATCCGCCGAGAAAGTCAAGAGCTCTGTCAGAGTAACCATTGGGTTCTTGGTCACCTCCCTGACCAAGGCCCTTCTCCCCTGATTGCTCAGTTTGGCCGGGCGGGCCAGCTTTAGGAAGAGTCTTGGTGGTTCCAAACTTCTTCCATTTAAGAATTATGGAGGCCACTGTGTTCTTGGGGACATTAAATGTTGCAGAAATGCTTTGGTACCCTTCCCCAGATCTGTGCCTCAACACAATCCTGTCTTGGAGCTCTACGCACAATTCCTTCCAGCTCATGGCTTGTTTTTTGCTCTGACATGCACTGTCAACTGTGGGGCCTTATATAGACAGGTGTGTGCCTTTCCAAATGATGTCCAATCAATAGAATTTACCACAGGTGGACTCCAATCAAATGGAAACAGGATGCACCTGCTACATTTCGAGACTCATAGCAAAGGGTCTGAATACTTATCCAAATAAGGTATTTCTGTTTTTTATTTTTAATACATTTGCAAACATTTCTAAAACCTGCTTTTGCTTTGTCATAATGGGGTATTGTGTGTAGATTGATGAGGACAAAAAGGTAATATTATCCATTTGAGAATAAGGCTGTAACGTAAACAAAATGTGGAACAAGTCAAGGGGTCTGAATACTTTCTGAATGCCCTGTAGTTGATGAAAGCATCCTGATTGAACACTTCTTCCTATGTGCCAAGCATGTTAATTTGTATTTAAGCGGTGTGCTACCGCCCATAATTACCTGATCGTTTCAGGTTATTTTGTGGGGGAACAATCCATTTGTACCAGGCTGTTCCTTCGTTCAGGTTGAGAAGCCACGTGCTTGTACTGAATATGTTGCAATTATTGGAGAAAAAAAATGTTTGTCTCCAATTATGGTACTTTACTTTATGCCAACAGTATGGAAACTAGGGCTTATGGCCTAAATATTGCAGTTGATAGTTACTTACTAATATTGTGTATGAACGACTTATAAAATTGGCCTCTTATACCACTAAGTGTGTGTGTGTGTGTGTGTGTGTGTGTGTGTGTGTGTGTGTAATATAATATCTGCATTCCACTCACTTAGTGGGGAAATAGTCTCACGATGATAAAAACAGAATCTCAGCACAATAACTGTTATCTGTACCCATTGCTACAATGCTCACCATACTGTTTTTACTGTGTTTAAAGATCCCTGTTCTAGAAAGGTTATTCATATTCACACTGATTGCAGTATTGAATGAATTCATAACCTGGACTTTGATTAAATACCCAATATATATACTGTATAAATAACAAATGTAAATGTATATATTATTAAATACCCAATATATACACTGAGTGTACAAAACACAAGGAACCCCTGCTTTTTCCATGACATAGACTGACCAGGTCAATCCATTTGAAGCTATAATCCCTTATTGATGTCACTTGTTATATCCACTTCAATCAGTGTAGATGAAGGGGAGGAGACAGGTTAAATAAGGATTTTTAAGCCTTGAGACATGGATTGTGTATGTGTGACATTCAGAGGGTGAATGAGCAAGACAACATTTTTGTGTCTTTGAAAGGGGTAAGTTCCAGGTGCACCAGTTTCAGTGTGTCAAGAACTGTAACGCTGATGGGTTTTTCATACTCAACAGTTTCCCATGTGTATCAAGAATGGTCCAGCATCCAAAACTTGACACACTGTGGGAAGCATTGGTGTCAACATGGGCTAGCATCCCTGTGGAACGTTTTCAAATTTAGGCTTTTCTGAGAGCAAAAGGGCGGGCAACTCCATATTAGGATGGTGTTCCTAATGTTTTGACCACTCAGTGTGTATATATGCACACTTTGATCAAATACTCAATATATACTGTTAATAACCCTGGCTGGAGGGTATAGTAGGATACATTGGTTGTATCAGTGTACTCACCTATAAAACAAATCATGACTTTAATTCGAGAGTCTGAGGCCACATATAAAATACAATATGTCTTCATATTGAAAGATATACGATCAGAGAGGATCTTAAAGAGATTTCCCACTGCAGATACTTGATATTGCCTAAATCCTGCAAGACACTCAGCAGAAAAAGGAGACACTGTATTTATAATTCATATGTTTTATATAACCAATTTACTTTCAGTGTAGTGGGATTACAAAACAATGTACTCACTGTTAAACAGAGTGCAGGGGAATCCCTGAACACACTAGGACCTTAGATGTCGTCTCACATTTGGAGACATAATGAGTTTATATACAGTGAGGTCCAAAAGTAATTGGACAGTGAAATTGTTGTTGTTGTTTTGTCTCTGTAGTCCAGGACTTTGGAGAGAGTTTTACATCAGGCTCTAAGTACTGGCTGTCACAAGGGCCCAGAGTATTACCTTAGGCACCAAGTATAGGCTATCACATGGGCCCAGAGTATCTCCTGATTGGGACTCGCAGTCAGGGATAACTCCAGGCCCTTTTCATTCATAACAATCACACATTGTGTAAAAAGAACACCAAAGCAGTGAACCTAGCTAGCTCATGTTCTGATGCCCCTCCAACTCAGCAAAACTCCTCTAAAGAGAAGGCAAATGAAAAATGCATTGATATCTATGAACACACACTCTCTCTCTCTGTTTTACTGAGCACTGTTGTATTATTAGGTTTCAAACCAAGCTCGTCTTTACTTCTCTTAAAGAGTTATAAAAAATTTAAATGAGTGAATGCAGAGAGGGGGTGGAGAAAATAAAGAAATAAGACTAGTGTAAAATAAAATATATAAATACTGAGTGATCTATTTCCATGCGTTAATAGCGGGCTCGGGAGAAGGAGAAAACACAGTTGTTTGACTATCATTTGTTTAGAGACTACTTTCATGAGGATAGTCAAGCTCAGAGATTGAGAAAAAGAGAGAGAGAGAGAGAGGGAGAGGAATAGAGTCTTCCTTTAGCAAATACAATGGAGAGACAGGAGTTCAAAGTCATGTACTGCTTGCTTCCCCAGACTGAATCTGTTAGCAAATCTCCTATCACCGAGCCGCATCTATTTCCCTCCACTAAATGAAAGATGCTTACGCAATATGTTTGGTAATGACCGATGTTTAAGCAGGTTATTATCATTAAAATATAAATTGGAATAAAAAGAGAAGGAGAAGGGGATACTAAAGTTAATGTGGTGTGGCCCCGTTTACCAGCCACTCGCAATCTTTTTCATAGATAAACCGCTAGATTATTTTAATTAGACAGTGTGTTAATTGAGTGTGGGTTCTGGTGTATAATGTGTCATTATTAGTCTTAATCAACGACAAACCCTCACGAGCGTGACACCATTCACCCTGACCGAGTGAGAAAGAGAGGGCGAGAGTGACAGAAAGAGGAAGGGGGGAGAAAAAGAGTGTTTGCGTGTGTGAGAGAAACATAGAGAGAGAGAGAGAGAGAGAGAGAGAGAGAGGTAGGTGAACTCCCCCCTCAACATCCTCTCTGACATCATTACTTAGTCATCGCATTCTACCTAGTGTGATAATGTTCAGGAAATGCCAACGGCGATCGACGTTACAAGGTATCCCACTTTGCCTCAAAAAGCAGGTGGTAAAGGTCAAGACTCTGTGCCCAGGGGGAGCATGCTGCATATCCCACCTACTTCAATCTACAGTTGAAGTCGGAAGTTTACATACACCTTAGCCAAATACATTTAAACTCAGTTTTTCACAATTCCTGACATTTAATCCAAGTAACAATTCCCTGTCTAAGGTAAATTAGTATCACCAATTTATTTTAAGAATGTGAAATGTCAGAGTAATAGTAGAGAGAATTATTTATTTCAGCGTTTATTTCTATAATCTCATTCCCAGTGGGTCAGAAGTTTACATACACTCAATAAGTATTTGGTAGCATTGCCTTTCAATTGTTTCACATGGGTCAAACGTTTTGGGTAGCCTTCCCATTCCTCCTGACAGAGCTGGTGTAATTGAGTCAGGTTTGTAGGCCTCCTTGCTTGCACATGCTTTTTCAGTTCTGCCCACAAATGTTCTATAGGATTGAGGTCAGGGCTTTGTGATGGCCACTCCAATACCTTGACTTTTTTGTCCTTAAGCCATTTTGCCACAAATTTGGAAGTATGCTTGGGGTCATTGTCCATTTGGAAGACCCATTTGCGACTTAGATTTAATGATGTCTTGAGATGTTGCTTCAATATATCCACATCATTTTCCTTTCTCATGATGCCATCTATTTTGTGAAGTGCACCAGTCCCTCCTGCAGCAAAGCACCCCCACAACATGATGCTGCCACCCCCGTGCTTCACGGTTGTGATGGTGTTCTCCGGCTTGCAAGCCTCCCCCCTTTCTCCTCCAAACATAACAATGGTCATTATGGCCAAACAGTTCTATTTTTGTTTTATCAGACCAGAGGACATTTCTCGAAAAAGTACGATCTTTGTCCCCATGTGCAGTTGCAAACCGTAGTCTGGCTTTTTAATAGCGGTTTTGGAGCAGTGGCTTCTTCCTGGCTGAGCAGCCTTTCAGGTTATGTCGATGTAGGACTCGTTTTACTGTGGATATAGATACTTTTGTACCTGTTTCCTCCAGCATCTTCACACGGTCCTTTGCTGTTATTCTGGGATTGATTTGCACTTTTCTCAACAAAGTATGTTAATCTCTAGGAGACAGAACGCATCTCCTTCCTGAGCGGTATGACGGCTGCGTGGTCCCATGGTGTTTATACTTGCGTACTATTGTTTGTACAGATGAACGTGGTACCTTCAGGCGTTTGGAAATTGCTCCCAACGATGAACCAGACTTGTGGATTTCTGATTTCTTTTGATTTTCCCATAATGTCAAGCAAAGAGGCACTGAGTTTGAAGGTAGGCCTTGAAATACATCCACAGGTACACCTCCAATTGACTCACATTATGTCCATTAGCCTAACAGAAGCTTCTAAAGCCATTACATCATTTTCGGGAATTTTCCAAGCTGTTTAAAGGCATAGTCAACTTCGTGTATGTAAACTTCTGACCCACTGGAATTGTGATACAGTGAATTATAAGTGAAATAATCTGTCTGTAAACAATTGTTGGAAAAAGTACTTGTGTCATGCACAAAGATGATGTCCTAACCAACTTGCCACAACTATAGTTTGTTATCAATAAATTTGTGGAGTGGTTGAAAAACGAGTTTTAATGGCTCCAACCTAAGTGTATGTAAACTTCCGATTTCAACTGTGCCTACTTCACCGCACCATGCAGTCCAACCACTCCAATGCAAACTGTACTGGGGTCAGCTGTTAGAGAGCCAGAGACAACGTCAGTCACTACTTTATCCTGAGATACCCCGGTGGGAAAAGGGGTTTAATAGAATGAAAATGACACTAAATCACATTTGACACTCTTTTATATAAATGTAATTAACATCCACACACAGACACACTCTCTCTCTCTAACACACACACTCACAAACTCACACACACACAGACGTACTCCACACACAAACACAGACTTGCGTCTTGGTGCTCTGTCGACACCCTTGTACTGCAGAATGGGATCAATGGCCAAGCGTATTATTACATTCAAATCAAACAGTTTTAACGTATCCTTCCACCAAGGCCGACTCTAGTACTGCTACCACGGCGATGGTACAGGAAATATAATGAGACCATTAGCTTGGTGATTGGCTGCCTTCAAAGCCTTTCATAAAATGGGTAACTCCGAGCCATGCAGGAGACGTGAGTCTCAAGGCTTTTAGTGACTTCTGTGGTCTTAGATGTTGCTCTGTTCCAACAGCAGGTGCTATGTAATGTGATTGTAATTGACCCTGAATGTGTTGTAATTTAGGCATCAATGCAGCATCAATGCAGGCATACTGGGTAAATGTGTGGCGAAGAGGCAACTGTAGTTACGTTAAATTACCTTCCTCGGTAGGTCTTGGAGAGCAGGTATGACAATGAGTTTCATGACCTGGCCCGACCAGGGAAAGTTCACTAAGGTAAAACGAGAACCCTATGTATAATTCCATCATCCTTCACAAATTTCTCTCAAACCAGGCCATAAAATAAATAATAAATGTTGTGGTGGCGGACGGCGTCTTGCCACCAAGCTTCACTACTTCCAATGCGGAGAAGAAACAAGGGCTGGGAAAACACATTTGTAAACACAAATTAAACTAAGAGGGGAGGGGATGGAGGGGTGAAAAGAGGAAGAGTCCCTTTGGAAGAGTTCATTATTTATGACACCCCATCCTATACTCCTCTCTCCCCTTCTTCCTCCAGAGCAGTTAGTTCCTCCATAGCGGTAGGTAGCAAAATAGTGCCACTTTATATCCATTAGCGTCACTAAATGGAAGGGAAGCCATCCAAGGGGTGAGACGAGACACAGACAGAGCTAGGAACAAGCCCCCTGTGTACATCCTAAATCATGTCCCAGGCTTCTGCATGGATGCCAAAGCTGTGTTTAGCTATGCCGACCAACTACGCCACCCTCTCCTCACTGTTGGTGGGTGCAGCAAGGGGGTTGGCGAACAACGATATTCTTCAAGACGAGTGGATGTTGTTGACTAAGGAAGTTCATTTCAGTTCAGTTAAATTAAATTCAGTTTAGTTAAATTAATATCAGTTGAGTTGAGTTGAGTTCATTTCAGTTTAGTTCAGTTCAGTTCAGTTCAGTTCAGTTCAATTCAGTTCAGTTCATTTCGTTTCAGTTCATTTAAAATAAAATTCAGTTTATTTCGAGGGAAAGAATCCATTTGAAACAGGATACTCCTTCATTCAGGATGAGGAGCCATGTGCATGAGTCTACTAAATGTACTGACAATATTGAAGAAATAAAATGTCTCCAATGATGGTCTATAAAGTATGCCTTATGGCGTAAATATTGCAGTAGACAGTTACTTACTAATTGTGTATGGAAGACTCCACGTGTACAGTACATTACTGTAGCCTTACAAAGTGGGCCTCATATACTACTTAGTGTGTGTGTGCGCGCACGCACTTGTGTGTGTGTGCGCGTGTGTTTGTCTATTAACTTTCTGAAAGAATTGTAGGCATTTCAGAAGACCAGGCAGATATATAGTTAACTCTCTCTCTGAGGTCCCTTTACATTAAAGACCCCTCACAGAGACCCACTCCGCATCTTATGCAAATCCATATTTAGATTTACCCCACTGGATGTATGAAGAACAAAGAGAAAAAATAACATCAAGAGAAAATAATTGCCATTAATCACGCCAAGGCTGACAGATTTTCGTGCAATGTTGACAAATATGTAGATATTTACTACCAGCGAAGTGCATTACTGGAAGCATCAACTTGATGCTTCCAGTAAGCGCGTTGATGGATGAAATAAATTATCAAGGTTGAAAATTCCTTAGGAAAGTGTCATTTATGATAATAACAATCAACATGAGGCACAATAATGACGGTCATTTTGGATCCACATTGGCAGGAAGAATGAACCCTGCCATTATATTCATAAACACCACTGAGAATGAGAGACTCAACACTCAGCTCATCTCTCTCCCCACAGGGAGGCTAGGCTAGCATACACCCAGGGCTCAAGCACACAGACAGACAGACAGACAAAGAAGAGACCACATTAGCCTTGTCTAGATGCCTCAGAGGACACAACCTGCCTTAGGGAATATAACACCACTACTACCCAGGTCATCCTAAAGGGAATAGTGGCAAAACACACCACAGCACAGCTCGGGCAGGACAAGCAGAGCAGGGAATTCTGGGAGAGGTAGGGAATAGAAGAGAAAAGGAGGGAAAAGCAATGTTGGCACAACGACAATGAGTGAATGCATGGGTGAGGCCAGAGTAGACTCAGTCACTCGTTCAGCCCCCCCCCCCCCCCNCCCACACACACACACACTTGCACACACACACCAACCCCAACTGCTGTGGTTAAGTTAGAGGACTTCAGGCTCCATCAGGCCATCCTTGAGGGCATAATTCATCACCCATACAATCAGTAACCCATTACTAGTGTCTGAGAGCTGGTGAAAACCTGCTTGAGTAGGCAGTCAATCCCCCTCACCTGGCCATAAGAAAATATTTCAAAATGGATGCCAGTTTCCGTCTTTAAGATCATTTTTCAAGATTTACAGCTAAGTTGAAACGGAGGCAGAGAGGAAGGCTGAGGTAGACAGTAAAGAAACAAGTTCATGTAGTATGTCATAATAATTCCAGACAAGAGGACTGAAAATGTTGGATTCGTTATTTTCCTCCTTCATCCAAATGAAATCAAGCAAAAAGAGGCAGCCACAACAACAAATTAAACATGTATGAAAAGGGCCCAGTGGCGTTGCATGGTTGTAGAAATTAATTTTATTAATTATGGTTCATTCCTCTCTTTCAAATAAAGGCCTCTATCCCATTTTGGGGAGATGAAATAATGTCAGTATAATTTCAGTATTCAGAATAAAATTGGGATGAAAGTTTCGGGCTGCCTAATCTATAGCTTTTGTAAAGGAAATGTTAAGGTAGAAGTGATAAGAACTAGCCAGCAATTCAGATGACAACATAGGCTTTCCTTCTCAAGGAAATGTCATTACAAGTAAAGCGTTCGAAGAATGTATAGCCACGACAGAAAGATGTACAACTCTCCCAGTCAATTAAATTGGATGAATGGTTTCAGATCCGAAGCGAGGTATAAATTATGTAGCCTATTACCAAACATATCTACTGCAAAACACAATACAAGTTATTGATTAAAATGTTTTCCAGTTGTTTTCTTTACATATAAATATACTAAGACTAATATCGGAATTCACCTGTCAGATTAGCCTAGCCTACCCGCAACCTATAGTGAGTGTTTTTCAACCTAAGTAATGCTGCTATTGGTATGGCACGAGCACCGAGTCTGCAGCAAACAAGCATCTCTTGGTGCGCAATACCAATGCCAGTCCAACGTGGTCCCGAATGCTTTATTCTGGAGGTGGTGAAACCCAGTATTTTGGGTATGTGCCCTGCTGTGCCCAACTGAACCAATGCACCTGTTACAGTGGACAAAGAACTCGATAAAACAGATGAGTTTTCCGTGCACAACACAGTTTGGACAGCAGGATATGATAAACCCTTGCATTTCTTCACGAAACGTAGTGCTTTAGTCATAATATAAAACCACACACGTGGTGAATAATCATCACTTACGCTGCGTTTTGGTTTCAAACAGCAAACCACTGCATGGTTGTGTCCCCCGTCAAGGCTAAAGTAGTGCTGGTTAGTTTGGGATCATCTCCTCTGCTGGCTGAGGCTTCTCCTCTGAAAGTCCCTCTCCTCTCGTCCGTGTTCTACTTGAATTCGGATCGCCCATCTTTTCATCCAGTAACGGACCAGGACTCCTCTCATCCGAGGTTACTCCTTCCAAATCAGGGCCACCGGTCCTCCGACTCGCTAAACTCGGGAGGTTAGGGGCCGCTTCGCTTTCTCATTTTCAATAGATCCGGATGAATCTTCCAGAGCGACTTTTACCGTAACTCCATCGTCAGCGAACCTCGGCTCATCCTAGTAAACACCTGCATGTTGGGTGTCGCTTATTAGTCTACTCCAGTATTTGGTTATTACTCCAGCCAGACCTGTTCCAGAGCGTTGGCTGCATGGCTCGGACCCAGCTGCGCGTGTACCGGTATCCAGTTGTAATTCTTCCAGGTGTAGCTGGACTGGTCACATTGCGCAAATTATCTCCGCCTTGGAATTTAGATGGGTATGAGCGGAGATCTTAAACCAGGTACACAGAGTTTAAGTGCAAGCAGGGGCATCAGTTGGGCATGCCAATCTCAGATTAAGACCAACAATTTAAAAGTAGGCTACAAAAAAGTAATAATTTTCATCTCTATTAAAATGCCACCGCTGTTTAGAATATCGGTTCGTTGACTTTAAGACCATGTAGATCGTCACTCTGAGTGAAGTTACCACCCTGTGCGCCTTTCTTTCAGAGCAGGGACAGTGCCAGACAGTTTGCTTAACCAGTCAGTCGTTTAGGCAAGGTGCCTATTGTTTTGAATTTGATGTCGGCATTTGCAGCCAGCTGTTTTATTTATCGGTTACTTTCACATTGATGTCATTTTGTCGGCATAGGCGGTTCGTCAAATGAACTAGGGGAAGATATATATATAATTTTTTTATATATATATAATCCTGTTGCCTTTACAGAAATAAATAAAACAATTCAAAATACTACACCAGAGATCATGATTTCTCCACAGAGGATAATTAGCTCATTTAAAAAATTAGTTGTGGATTGTTTTAAGTGTGCAATTTTAGGAGCATGCCTGACAAATAGCCTACCAAATAGCTGATAGTTGAGTTACAGCTCTCAGTATAAAGCAGTTAAATAGCCCTAGGCCTATCACAATATTTCAAAATACAATCATAGGAAAAACATAGTTTAGAAAGCAAATGGTTATTGGTGAAAATACAAAAAAAAGACAAAGAAATAACTATAATCTGTCCCTAAACTCTGAATTGAACGAAAAGTAGCCTTTTTTATTTGCGGAGGACATGCCCATATCCCTGGTGAGTGCGCGCATATTCAGTCTTTATCATTAGATCAGTACCACTGGAAAGTTTTTTGAACGGCAATTATGTCGTCTTTCTGTCTAGATGGTGATCACATAGTACAATTTGTGTCTCCCCTTTTCGAGGCCTAGATTACATGGTTGCATTCAAGACAAAGTCGTTTTTACTGATCTGTTGGTCAGTATCAGCATAATAGGCTACTAATGTGTGTCTTCTGAAAAAATATATTACTTATGTCTCCAGTTGTATAAAGTGTAGTAGAATTGCATGAAATGTGTTTCTAAAATGCCACATGTTTCCTGTGCAAAGAAAGGAGAAGACATTTCTCTCACTAGGCCTATGCAGTGCATTCAGAAAGTATTCAGACCCCTTGACTTTTTCCAAATTTTGTTACGTTACAGCCTTATTCTAAAATTGATCAAATAAAAACATTAATCATCAATCTACACACAATACCCCATATTGTGTGTAGATAGAATTTTTTGCAAATGTATAAAAAAAATCTAAAACAGAAATACCTTATTTACATAAGTATTTAGACCCTTTGCTATGAGACTCGAAATTGAGCTCAGGTGCATCCTGTTTCCATTGATTATCGTTGAGATGTTTCTACAACTTGATTGGAGTCCACTTGTGGTCAATTCTATTGAATGGACATGATTTGGAAAGGCACACATCTGTCTATATAAGGTCCCACAGTTAACAGTTAATGTCAGAGAAAAAACCAAGCCTGTTGAATGAATTGTGTCGAGGTACAAATCTGGGGAAGGGTACAAATAAAGTATTGAAGGTCCCCAAGAACACAGTGGCCTCCATCGTTCTTAAATGGAAGAAGTTTAGAACCACCAAGACTCTTCCTAGAGCTGTCCTCCCGGTCAAACTGAGAAATTGGGGGAGAATGGCCTTGGTCAGGGAGGTGACCAAAAATCCGATGGTCACTCTGACAGAGCTCCAGAGTTCCTCTGTGGAGATGGGAGAACCTTCCAGAAGAACAACCATCTCTGCAGCACTCCACCAATCAGGCCTTTATGGTAGAGTGGCCAGACGGAAGCCACTCCTCAGTAGAAGGCACATGACAGCCCGCTTTGAGTTTGCGAAAAGAAACCGAAAGGACACTCAGACCATGAGAAACAAGATTCTCTGGTCTGATGAAACCAAGATAAACATTTTTGACCTGAATGCCAAGCGTCACATCTGGAGGAAACTTGGCGCCATCCCTACGGTTAAGCATGGTGGAGGCAGAATCTTGCTCTGGGGATGTTTTTCAGCGGCAGGGACTGGGAGACTAGTAAGGATCGAGGGAAAGAGGAGCTTGTAGCGTCATACCCAAGAAGACTCAATGCTGTAATCGCTGCCAAAGATCCATTAATAAAGTACAGAGTAAAGGGTCTGAATACTTATGTAAATGTGATATTTTAGTTTCTATACATTTGCTAAATAATTTATTAAAAAACGTTTTTGCTTTATCATTGTGGGGTATTGTGTGTGGAATGATGAGGGAAATAAACAATGTAATACATTTTAGAATAAGGCTGTAACATAACATGTGAACTGTGAAAAATGTCAAAAAGGTCTGAATACTTTCCAAATGCATTGTATGTCACTACAGTCATGGCCACAAAAGGACACAAAAGGACACAAAAGGACCAGCTGACATCATGTCAGTGATTCTCTCATTAACACAGGTGTGAGTGTTGACGAGGACAAGGCTGGAGATCACTCTGTCATGCTGATTGAGTTCGAATAACAGACTGGAAGCATCAAATGGAGGGTGGTGCTTGGAATCATTGTTCTTCCTCGGTCAACCATGTTTACCTGCAAGGAAACACGTGCCGTCATCATTGCTTTGCACAAAAAGGTGCAAAGTAAGATTGCACCTAAATCAACCATCTATCAGATTATTGAGAACTTCAAGGAGAGCGGTTCAGTTCTTGTGAAGAAGGCTTCAGGGCGCCCAAGAAAGTCCAGCAAGCGCCAGGACCGTCTCCTAAAGTTGATTCAGCTGCGGGATCGGGGCACCACCAGTACAGAGCTTGCTCAGGAATGGCAGCAGGCAAGTGTGAGTGCATCTACACGCACAGTGAGGCGAAGACTTTTGGAGGATGGCCTGGTGTCAAGAAGGGCAGCAAAGAAGCCACTTCTCTCCAGGAAAAACATCAGAGACAGACTATTATTCTGCAAAAGGTACAGGGATTGGACTGCTGAGGACTGGGGTAAAGTCATTTTCTCTGATGAATCCCCTTTCCGATTGTTTGTGCCATCCGGAAAAAAGCTTGTCCGGAGAAGACAAGGTGAGCGCTACCATCATTCCTGTGTCATGCCAACAGTAAAGCATCCTGAGACAATTCATGTGTGGGGTTCCTTCCCAGCCAAGGGAGTGGGCTCACTCACAATGTTGCCTAAGAACACAGCCATGAATAAAGAATGGTGCCAACACATCCTCCGAGAGCAACTTCTCCCAACCATCCAGGAACAGTTTGGTGACAAACAATGCCTTTTCCAGCATGATGGAGCACCTTGCTCCATCATGCTGGAAGTGATAACTAAGTGGCTCGGGGAACAAAACATCAATATTTTGGGTCCATGGCCAGGAAACTCCCCAGACCTTAATCCCATTGAGAACTTGTGGTCAATCCTCAAGAGGCAGGTGGACAAACAAAAACCCACACATTCTGACAAACTCTAAGCATTGATTATGCAAGAATGGGCTGCCATCAGTCAGCCATCCTGGGCTGCCATCAGTCAGGATGGCTGCCATCAGTCAGGATGGCAGCCACGACTGTACATGCTCAGGCATGCATTGTTCAGAATGGTCTGTTTTGCTAACAGTGAGACAGTTATATTATTAGACTAAAATATGACTATGCAATCCACTCATCACATTAGGATTAGTAGCCTATCTTCCTATCTTACATTAGTCTGCAAATGAGATGATAGTTGCATGCAATCCTTTATTATAAAGGTGCAATTAGATGGTGAAAAAATTTTCCCCAAACGTACAACTCTTGCTATGCCTATGGATGTTCAGCCAAGTCACCCATGATAAAAGTCAGTGTTAGATGTCTATCGATGTCCGAGGACTTCGAGAAATGACGTAGAAACTGACCACTAGGGGCAACAGTGAGCGCTGTTACCTTCAAGTAGGTTCTATTTCTGGTGATTAAGGTCTGGCTCTGGTGCTGAAGGTTGCATATTTGAATCCAGCGAAAGAAAGTTGTTTTAGAGATTTTTGTTTTTGGCCTATCCCAAACCTTAACCCTTACCTTAACCATTCGGAGTTAATGCCTAACCTTAAGATATCGGAGTTAGTGCATAAACTTAACCCTTACCTTAAAAATATTACTTTTGACATTTGAGAAACGTATGAAAGTCTAATTTCAGTGTCAGCATTTTAAATTGGTCTTGTTGTAACTTGATAGTGTTTAAGATGCATCTATTTCACGTTGCACTGATTGATTAATTTACTTGTGGAACAGGGCATGCAATCGATAATGAGATTGAGCAGTGGTTGTCATTGTACACGCTGTTCCACAGACATTTAGTGTTATATTCTCTTACATTCATTTCACATTTCCACAAACTTCAAAGTGTTTCCTTTCAAATGGTATTAAGAATATGCACATCCTTGCTTTAGGTCCTGAGCTACAGGCAGTTAGATTTGGGTATGTCATTTTAGGCGAAAATTGAAAAAAGGGGCGGATCCTTAATTAACAGTGAATTTGTCTTCTATCATGACAACCCCATTGAAGTTACATAGTACAGTCTGTTAGCAGTGAAAAAAATGCAAACCTTAGCTCAACACCCATGATTAGTTAGGCTGACTCCATAAGCTTGAATCAGGACAAATTTCAACAGGGACAGTATAATTTGTTCAGATAATTGAGAGATGCAAAGGGAATCATCATCTCTCTCTCTCTCTCTCTCTCTCTCTCTCTCTCTCTCTCTCTCTTTCTCTCTCTCTCCTAGTCTAGTCTAGTGTGTTGTCATTGGCCAAATGCTGCTCCTGACTGCCAGACCTGGGTTCAAGTACTATTTGAAAGCTTCAATTGCATGTATTGTTTGCTTTAGCTTACCAGCAGTGCAAGATGGGTGGGTTTACACCTTTGCAATTACTGTAATAGTTCCACTGCACCAGACAAGCTCAATTAAGCCCAGCTAATTTGATTTCAAATAGTATTTAACCCCAGGTTTGCTGACTATCTATAAAGAAAATATTTCACAAGAGTCCCTCAGAATGGATGCAATACAGTACAGTATATTTTCTGACCTATACTTTGATAAGGCTAATACAGATGTGGGATCTTAATTTGATCACCCTGTTGCAGGAGAACTTCCCTGTAATGCAGGAAATATAAAAGTTGTAGTTTATATGAGTTTTGAAATTTCAAAAAATGTTGCCTTTCGAAAAATGCATCAACCCCTACAAAAATGTCCATTAATCTGCACAATAAAAAAATATTTCTGCTGTAGGAAACTGGCTCAAATTAAGATCCTATATCTGTATTTTAATATGGATTTTACCCATAAACAGTAGCCTGCAATGGACAGCAAGGTATACATTTTTCTATAACCCAACCCTTACAACCTGGAATTAAAATATATATATATTTTTTTTTGGGGGGGGGGGTTGTATCATTTGATTTACCACTTTGAAGATTATTATTGTGAAACAAGAAATAAGACCAAAAAAACTGTAAACTTGAGCGTGCATAACTATTCAACCCCCCCCCCCCTCCACAACGTTAATACTTTGTAGAGCCACCTTTTGCAGCAAAACTGCTCCAGCTCCTTCAAGTTGGATGGGTTCCTGCTGGTGTACAGCAATCTTTAAGTAATACCACAGATTCTCAATTGGATTGAGGTCTGGTCTTTGACTGGAACATTCCAAGACATTTAAATGTTTCCCCTTAAACCAAGTGTTGCTTTAGCAGTATGCTTACGGTCATTGTCCTGCGGAAGGTGAACCTCCGTCCCAGTCTCAAATCTCTGGAAGACTGAAACAGTTTTCCCTCAAGAATTTCCCTGTATTTATCGCCATTCATCATTCCTTCAATTCTGACCAGTTTCCCAGTCCCTGCCGATGAAAAACAACCCCACAGCATGATGCTGCCACCACCATGCTTCACTGTGGGGATGGTGTTCTCGGGGTGATGAGAGGTGTCGGGTTTGTGCCAGACATAGCGTTTTCCTTGATGGCCAAAAAGCTAAACTTTAGTCTCATCTGACCAGAGTACCATCTTCCTATTGAAAACTGCCATATATAGGAGTAAGATTGCAGTACCTATTGCTTCCACTGGATGTCAACAGTCTCTAGACAGTGTTTGATGATGTTTAGTTGCTCTGATGGTAATAGAAGAAGAATTTCGAACTGGTCATCGGATGTAAACAGAAGAGGATGCGCGTTCACGGGCTCGCGCGCGCTGTGGTTTTTTCCTTTCCTATCGTCCAGTTTATAATCCGGTTGAAATATTATAATAAATATACATAAAAGTGTTCCTAAGGATACATTATCAATGATGTTTGATTGTTCTTGGACAAGTGTATAGGTATAGGTTGAACGCGTTCTCTTCACGGTTCAATGGGCGAGTGGACGCTGTATTTTATGAACATAATGCGCCAACCAAACAGAGATTTATGGATATAATAAATTACTTTTTCTAACAAAAGAACCCTTGGATGTCTTCGTTGGACACTTGGGAAGCCCTCAGCAGTAGTTCTTCAAAAGGTAAGGGATTTGTTTTCGCTGTGAAATGTGTTTTGTGTGAACCGCGATGGTTTATGAATTTATGCTAATGGAAAATATTGGAGGTGCTACCCGCAAACAATCAAATGTTGTGCTTTCGCCGTAAAGCATTTTTGAAATCTGACAATGCTGTGATATTGCCAAGAAGCAGAGCTTTTGATGACTATGCAACATGTATATTGATGAATGTTTAATAATTAGCGCTAGCGCCCCACCACTCCGTAAGTAGTTAAGTAGTTAATGCCCTCCTTGCCTGGTCCATGAGTTTTGGTGGGCGGCCCTCTCTTGGCAGGTTTTTGTAGTGCCATATTCTTTCTATCTTTAGTAATGGATTTATTGGTGCTCCGTGGGATGTTCGAAGTTTCTGATGTTTTTCTATAACCCAACCCTTTTGCAAGGCACTGTAGCATTTTAATGTGTACATTCACACATTAGTACACACTCAACGTAGCCTGGAAACATATAGGGTTGTTTTTGAAAATACAGATACAGGCACCCACAGGCAGCATTTGTAATGACTATTCATTACTATGACTATTCATTATCCACCGTTGTCTCTCTAATACCGTTCTAGCTCAGCCCTCATTAATCAAGTAATATATTAATCCAATGGTCCATCCAAGAAGTCTGTAGATCAAACACACACTATTTAAAAGGGTTTAGAAGTCCAAAGAGCGTTGGCGTCACGGTGGGACTCATTGGGTTAATGCCAACAATGAACAGTTTATTTATACATTGTCAACATTTGTTAAGGGTGTTTTACATTGTAGTGAATACCAAAAGTTTAAATTCTCTCTCTCTCCACCCGCTTCTCTCTGTCCCTTCTCTCCCCCTCTCTTCCTTTGCCCTCTATATCCATCACACACTTTCTGTCTCTTCCCCTCTCTTTCACTTTCTAAAGATATGCTTCCTGCTTCTTCAGTGATTGGATATTAGCTATTTGATCTTACTCCGAGAAGCGTTGATAACTTCAAACGCCCCGTATTTGCATTAGCGAGGCTAAGATGACAGTGAACAAAAGCAAGGTGAAATGCTGCCACAGGAGAGGCGACTAACTGGCTATTTGCACATGTCCTTACACCGTGCAGCCTATAGTAATTATCTATCTCTCCGGGAGTCAAACGCTGAGCACTATAATGGCAACATTGTGCTACAAATGTGACCATCTTTTAGATATGCATCATTATTCTTCCCTTTTCCCTCATCGGTCTTTGAGGGTATTGATGGTTGGTGGTACAGGGTCCATCACAGACATCAGAGACTGAGCTAGATAAAGGCTGTGTACGTCTTTACCACATGTCATTATGACTTCAGCAAGTAACCATTAGTTTCAATGTCTTTTGTGTCACAGGCAGCAGTACTGAAAAATATAATAATTTATTTAAAAAATATTGATAGACACTAACTTTAAATTTTTTTTATTGTTCTTTAATTACTCTGGGAAAACCCAATAAGACCATGGTCTTATTCCCAACAATAAAACAACCGATACAATGTAAAACAAAACAGCAATTAATACAAAACACACCATTTATAAAAAACTGTTACAGTCCTCAATTTATTTATCTTTACTTAACTAGGCAAGTTAGTTAAGAACAAATTCTTATTTTTAATGACAGCCTAGGAACAGTGGGTTAACTGCCTTGTTCAGGAGCAGAACTACAGATATGTACCTTGTCAGCTCAGGGATTATGATCTTGCAACCTTTTGGTTTCTAGTCCAATGCTCTAACCACTAGGAACAGTGGGTTAACTGCCTTGTTCAGGAGCAGAACTACAGATATGTACCTTGTCAGCTCAGGGATTATGATCTTGCAACCTTTTGGTTTCTAGTCCAATGCTCTAACCACTAGGCTACCTGCCGCCCCAGTTAATGCCCTAACATTCAGAAAGCAGAATCATGTCTACCATTAACCTGAACATATAGCTGGCACTAGATCATTATAACATACTGTACACCCCAAATATCTGCTGACAGAAACTACTTTACATGATTGACACCTAATCTGATGAAAGATGTGAAATTGAGGAGGTATCATCTCTTCTTCCAGCGTGCAGAGAAATAATGGACCAGGCATTTTCTCCCTTTGCCAAGTCCCAATTAAGGCCCCAGTAAGGCAGATGAAGGGAGATGGAGATATGTTAATAGGAACAGAGGACGGAAGGTCAGAGAGTAGAACAAGGGAGACTAATTGGCTGAGGTTCCCATGTAGCCTATCACATCGCACTTCGAACTTGCTTTGGTGGGGAGTCTCTTTTTCTTGGTAAAACCCCACATAATTCCATGTTCTGTACATGTCAAATGAAAGTGTGGGCTAAGCTAGGTTGAGTCATCCACCGCTGTACCACCATTAAAGACTCACGGCCTCATGACCTTTTAGCTGCATTTACTTTCCCTTTGAACATGGAAACCGACCATGAGTGGAATACTGTGTTTCCTCCTTTTCAATGGTACACATAGTCTAAGACTATAGGAGGGATGTAATGAGTGTAGCTAGCTATCCACCATTGGACTCCCTTTGCAAAAAGGAAACCATGGGTGTGATGTAATGACTCCTTTTAAATGGTATACATTTTCTAAGACTAAATGAAGTAATTGTATCTAGCTACCGTCCACTCGTTTTCTTTAGAAATGTTTAATGGTACACATTTTCTTACACTCTACGAAGAAATTGTTGTAGTTAGAATTAGCCATCTTCACACATTATTTTGGCAGTGTCTCATTTTGAATGGTTGTCTAAGGAGGGAATTGTTGTAGCTATCTAGCAAAGGCCTTTAGAAAGGTACACGTTTTCTTACACTCTATAAAGGAATTGTTATAGCTAGCGTTAGGCACCTTACTCATTAATTGGCAGTGGAATGTACAAAGAAGGTTGGCCAGCTAATCTGCAGTCGTTTTAGCTTCCTCATTCATTAAAAGGAAAACCTGCTTAGCGTAGCAGCAGACCAAATTGCCTGAAACAGTTTTCTACAGTGCTTTGGATTAGGTAATTACCGTCAATTATTATGCCTCATCATAAGTTTTACTTTGAGCATACATCCCCAAATAGAGTGAAGTTAATTTGGTGAGCTGCCGGAGAGCAAAGGTTAGAGAAAAGTTATTCATCTTGTTTTGACAACCAGAGAAGGAAATGTCAGATGAATGTTCTGCACAAGCAGTCAAAACACTGACTGAAATAGGCTAAAGTCAACAGGTCTTGTTCTGCACAGCTCGAAAAACAAACGTGCTTCTGTCAGTTCCATCATAGAATCGCTTTCTTAAAGATGATTAAAAATACTACCATAACTTATTTTTAAACATTATTCAATACATTTTATGCAAATATAAAACAATACCTTTCATCTAACTTATTGTATCGAAGCTTGCTATTTAAGCCAAGTTAGAATTCATACCAATTGGGCTGACACTATTGGGGTGATATGTGGAGTGTTTGCCTTTCACGCTAGTGACCCAGGTTCACTTTCGTGTTCGCTACAATATTTTAGGTTTTATTGTTTTGTTGTCACTGTAAAACTACATGAACCACGCAATGAAGTCAGCTTTCATGTCTTGGAGTTTAGTTAATATTTTTACTAATTCAAAACCTTACCAACGTCTTCATATCATTCATTTTCTTCTAGTTTTATCACACAGCTGATTCACATCAACAACTGACATCCACAGAAGCCAAGACAATATTGTCTGCAGTGACATATGTCTTTGCATGTTAATTGTATCAGATGTATGTGTTTTTCAGTTCCCTCCGTTGCTACCGAGTTGGCCGCTAGCCCTCTCCACATCTACACAGGCATCAGACAGATGCATTATTGCCTTGTGTCTCTGGGGCTAACTCAATCTATATCACATTGGCTATGCTAACAGATAATCATTAGCCGTGTCATCCAAACTCTGTAATTAAAAGGCCTAACTTCATTTTACTAGTTGTCATTGAACTAGAGCAGCTATGCCCCAATACTCTTAAATAGCTACATCTCTTTACATTTCCCTTTTTAGTTTTTCCTAAGTCAGTCCCTCCAGGATTCCACAAATCTGCGATCGCATAATTCAAAATCAACAAATCAGAGCATATTATGCGAGAGCTCGCAATTTTGATCAATCCCCGCACGTTTAGAGCATTAAAGGGTCCAATCAAAATAGGAATGACAGTGAGTCAGTCAAGCGTTTGAGTGAGTGACACTGAGCTGGTAGGGGTCTGTTTGAACAGAATCCATCCCTGTGGTTATTCTACACCATTAAAATTACACCATGGATGGTTGTGTGGAACAGTTTAACAGTTTCATGTGGACTACAATACAATACAACTTTATTGTCCATATGTTACAGCGAACAACGGAAATCGTCTGCTCCATTCTCAACCCTCCATCCCCAGACAGCACACATAAAGTTGAGACGAGCACAGGGTCAAGCTGCACTGCCCCTGGATGAAGAGCATATTGTGGGGTTAAGGGCCTCTCTCAAGGGCCCAACAGTAGGGTATGGTCTTGAGGATGTGAACCCAGCAGAACTCCAGTTGCCAGATCAATTCCAGCCTTTTACCAGCACTCTACCCGGGAATCAAACCTGCCAACTTTCGGCTAAAGGTCTCTGGGCTAACTACCTGCCTATTGGTCTGTATATACAGCCTGGTCTTGTAGACTAGAAGTAACATAGTAAACATATATCTGGAACATTCAAATGAGAATGACATGTTAAGTTCGGCATGGTTACATAAAACAGAAGGAGGGTGAGGGTCAGGGTGGACGGGTAGACATATAATGTAAATATCTAGCAACCCAAATGTTGCATGTTCGAATCTCATCACAGACATTTTGTCTAATTAGCAACTTTACAACTACTTACTATATTTGAGCTACTTTTCAACTACTTAGCATGTTTGCTAACCCTTCTCCTGACCCTAACCTTAACCATTTAACTTAACTCCTAACCCTAACCTTAACCCTAACTCCTGACCCTTAGCCTTGCTTAATGTAAACCACCTAGCCATCTAGCTAACATTAGCAAATCATACATATTGTAATTCGTAACATATCATACAAAATGTATGATGGACATCCACAAATTAATACATACCATAACAAAATGGAGGGAGACAGATTTACATTTACTATGTTATGTCTATTGCTGAGTCCAGGTTGGTATACACTGAACTGCCAATCCACACAATTAAATAACTTCAGTAATATCACGACTTTGTATGATTTGATTCTATTATTAATCATCAGTCAACACTTGTATTATACCTAATACAATGTGTGTATAATGTGATAAATGTATCCCTGCAATCCTCTGTCAGCCCAAACTATAGTACTACAGCAGATACATTAATTCTACATCATTCATACCAGAAACAATATGACAGCACATGATTAATCGGCGGCGATATATACATTGCCAATGTAGGACAACAACAAGCCCGACTCGATCAAATCAACAAGAGCATCAACAAGTTTTTTTGTGACTACCTCACAAAGCTGTGGCACATAGAAGAAAGAAAAATAAAATATTTGGAGTCCCATCCTCCTACACTGCTGGTGATGAATGGGAGCAAGGCAGCTAAAGCTGAGGTCATCAATCATAGACTAGACTATTAATTAATGTTGTAGGAGGTAAGCCAGCAAAGACATGTTCAACATCAGCAGAAAAAAGGAAAACTATTCCAAGCCCAACCTTATTTTAGCTATCGCAGTAACACCATAGAGGATTAAATGCAGTTCTTAGAAACAAATGCAGGTCTTTTTTATTTAACCTTTATTTAACTTGGCAAGTCAGTTAAGAAAAAATTATTATTTACAATGGCGGCCTTACCCTGGCCAAACCCTAACCCGGACGACGCTTGGCCAATTGAGCACAGCCCTATGGGACTCCCAATCATGGCCGGTTGTGATACAGCCTGGAATTGAGCAAAGGTCTGTAGTGGGACCTCTAGCACTGAGATGCAGTGCTTTAGACCCTGCGCCACTCAGGAGCCCCAAAAAGGTCTAACGGATACACACACTTGTACACACAGACACACAGACACACACACATACAACCTTGTATTACGCCTGTCAATTTGGAATTGAGCTAAGAGCTAAGACAATCCAGCTTGTACTGTAATAGCCCTAGCCATAAACCTCAGCATTATCAGGCTTGGGATGTGACTCACAGTATTCATTACGCTACGATGGGATTCATGCCACTGGTAATTTATTATGCTACTGTAAATCATCCCCAAGGAATATCCTGCAAATAAAAAGTGTGCCATTATTGTTACCGCAATGTGATTCCACACTCACAATGGCAGCGCCGCTGCTGGGATAAACCTATGTCCGGTCAAAGAGAATGCCACACCATAGAAAATGTATGGCAAATAGTAAGTTGACTTTACACAGAGCCCATGAGACTACTATTAGGCTGTTTAGTATTTATTTTGTGGGGTTATTCAGTCCACAGGTTTAAAGGAAATGTAATTCAAAGTTTTATGCCACAGCCTTGGATGAACAAGGTTAACATGTTTGCATCCTCTGCATGTAACCCTTACGCCTGACAAAAGGCTTTCCGTTTACTTTGAATGATGAATGTGTACAGAAAGTTCTGAATGCCAAAAGATAATTTGGTGTCATGTAAATAAAAAAATGTAATATAGTTCGAAGGAGATAACAAAACAGTCACCATTTTGATTTGATTCTTACACGGCTATGTGATTCACATTTTCAAACAATCCATTTAGATTTCCCAACGAGGCTATACATTTGGGTGATGTTGTTTTTCTCGCCTGAGTAGCCTCGTTTCACTGCCCAAAATAAAATTCAACGATCTAGTGATCAGCGAAATAACAACACAACGTCAAATACAGGTAGCCTAGTCAAATAATTAACATCGAACCACAATAACTGTTAACTACTTACGGAGTGGTGGGGCGCTACCCGGTGAAATGCAAGGCGCCAAATTCAAAATCCAAAAGTTGAATTATTAAACATTCATCAATATACAAGTGTTGCATAGTCATCAAAAGCTCTGCTTCTTGGCAATATCACAGCGTTGTCAGATTTCAAAAAGGCTTTACGGCGAAAGCACAACATTTGATTGTTTGAGGGTAGCACCTCCAATATTTCCCATTAGCATAAATTCATAAACCATCGCGGTTCACACAAAACACATTTCACAGCGAAAACAAATCCCTTACCNCAACGTCGAATCGCCCATTGAAACGTGAAGAGAACGCGTTCAAATATACCTATAAACTTTTCCTAAACAAATCAAATACCAGTTAAAATGCATCCTTAGCTATCCTTTTATGAATATTAGCGATAATATTTCACTCGGATGGTCACCTATACCTTATATAAGTAAAATAAAGTGGGGCACGCAGCCAGACTCGCGCCCGAGAAAACTTGTTGACATCTGAGCTACCTTGACCATTTCCTGTACCTATTCGTTGTGTTTACTCCAATCTCTCTGAGTCTTTGTATATAGACTGTTGACATCTAGTGGAAGCCATAGGTACTGCAGTCTCAGTCCTGGTTACACATGGATTTAATGGGGAGTGTGTCAAACAGAGCAATAGGTCACCAGAAACTGATTTCCGGATAGATTTTTCTCGGGTTTCGCGTGCTAAATGAGTTCTGTTATACTCACAGACATTATGTTAACACTTTTAGAAACCTCAGAAACCTTTCCTATCCAATAGTACTAATTATGTGCATATCCTATTTTCTGAGCCTGAGTGGCAGGCATTTTGCTTTGGGCACGCCAGACTCTCCAAAACCGTCACCTCACCTGCCGTTCCCTAAGAAGTTAACTCTCGCGGGAAACCTTCACTCTTGCACAGACATTTAGAAACAAAACATGCCAAAAAAATAAGCCAAGGAGAATTAAGACGACTTTTGAGAAGTAAGATGTATAAAAGCAACAGATACCATTAATAGAAAGGGTCTAGAAGCGTCTTGCATGGGGAGCTACCGTGTGGCTAGGACAAGCAAGCCCCATACTATTGTGGAGGACTTAATTCTTCCTGCTGCCACCGATATGGCTGGGACAATTCTGGGGGAAAAAGCCAAAAAAACTATACAGACAATTCCTTCATCAAACAACGAAGCTGGAGCTAAATATGTTTTTAAATGTTTCAGTATTTTTTGGTTTTGTTATAGTGGCTGCCATGTACTCCAGGGGCCAAATCTGCTGTGACTCCATTTCTACATATTTTCAGGGTAAATACATCTACATCTTTGTGAAATGTGATGCTTTTATCACAAAGTGTACTATTGAGTCAACATTTTCAGCCGTGCACCACTAGTATACAAAAGACAGATAATTTTTAATTACTCCATATTAACACAGAAATCATGGTAGTTTGTGTGTTTTTTGTCGTAACTAGCTGCTTAACAAAGCCCTCAAAATAATGACATATTTGACCTTTTGGGGGACTGTTAGGGTTAACAAATGATGAAAATCTGATTAGTTGAAACAGGTATTCAAGCTGGCCCCTTTCTTTATGTCAATGTAAGCCATCTGTCGGGAGTAGATAACAGCACCTAAACAAAAGATCCACTCATCTCCATAGTATTTCACACATTACTCATCAATAATCACTACATTCTCCCTAATGGATTTTGTAAACATCCATCACTCCCCCCAACCAGGAGTCAGCATTGGGTCAGACATCAAGAGAGCAAATTATCAGCAGCCATCATCTTTCCCCAGGCATTATAAATATGGCGTTTATCGTGAAGCTGATCCTCCATGGAGGATCCACTTATAATATATTCCTCATCTGACAGGAGGCAAAATGATGAATCTCTCCTTGGACCATTTATGACGAGGTACCAGACGAGGAACTTAAAGATGCAACACAAGAGTAAAGACTCATGTTTTATGCATGAGTTGACAAAACGGTGCACCAATTACTGAGCTGTATTTACTGCCAGAGTTGCTACCCATTTCATTGATGGGATGGATGAGTGATCCAAAGATAGGGTTTTCAAATGTTAAGATGATATGTCATTCACAATTACCTTCTTCATGTGCTATTTTTACATAAGGTTGTGAGTATAAATATATCTCTTGCAATTAACAATATGCAAGTTGAACTTTACTACCCACATTAGTGGAGTAAGACTTATGTGAGGATTGTACAATAGACACTGACAGTGACAAGGTTCTCAGCTTGTCATGCTTCTACCTCTCATGCTGTTTATAGCTCCAGTAGCTCTTGCAATCTGCAATTGCTGTTGTATTTCCTATTTCTTAATTATTCAGTTAATGTCCATAAGAGGAGCCTCTGAAATATTCAGGACTTTCCAATGACATTACTGGAGCATTATGATTAGCACTAGTAGGTCCTTACATTGGAATGAATACATCGCTCTAAAAACGTTATTTCTTTCCGACTGGCCAGAGTACCCAGAACTGACCCATTCTGGATCATTAGTATTGGACACGGCATCCACAACAGTTGAGAGAGTACATCCGGTCAATCACCTCAATCAAAGTGTACAAGTGGATTTTTTTTTAAAGCGGAAAAATTACCCAATTGTCATACTTGAGTAGAAGTATAGATACCTTAATAGAAAATGACTCAAGTAAAAGTGAAAGTCACCCAGTAAAAACCTACTTGAGTAAAAGTCAAAAAGTATTTGGTTTTGTTAGGTTCTAATTCTCAGAGTAAATACTCAACGGACATTTATGAAAGCTTAACCAAGTTTAATTCTGCCCAGAGGGTCGATACAGCTGCATTCCTCCTTCTCTCCAATCCTTACATATTTTATGGTTAGACAGGAAGACAAAGTGATAGGGTAATAAACCATTGTTTCTCCCTTAAGGGGATCTGACCTGACCTCAACCCCCTTGATGCCTAATCCAAAGATCTCCACCCATATCCCTTATAGCAATCCTGACTTCCTCCCGTCCACCCAACACATTCCAAAGCCATCTGGCTTCTACAGATAACCATTAACTTCTGATGTAAAAACCAGTCTCTTTCACTCCTTAGATACTATACTTCTGAGTTTAACAATGTTCCAAGTTTAACCCCAAATCTAACAGTTTTAAATATACTTAAGTTTCAATGTAATTGCTAAAATATACTTGAGTATCAAAAGTGAAAGTATAAATAATTTCAAATTCCTTATATTAGGCAAACCAGATGGCATGATTTTCTTGTTTTTTAAATTTACAGATAGCCAGGGCCCCACAGTGTGGCTATCGGTACATTTAAAAAAACAATAAAATCGTGCCATCTGGCTTACAAACAACAACAAATGTGTTTAGTGAGTCTTCAAGATCAGATGCAGTAGGGATAACCAGGGATTTTCTCTTTAAGTGCGTGAATAAAAGAAAATTCTGTCCTGCTAAGCATTCAAAATGTAACGAGTACTTTTGGGTGACAAGGAAAATGTATGGAGTAAAAAATGATTTTCTTCAGGAACGTAGTGAAGTAAAAGTAAAAGTAATCAAAAATATACTTAAAGTATTTTTACTTATATACTTTACACCACTGCAAGAGAGACATGCAAGTGCATTGCTGTTGCTATAAGAAGATTTATTAGCGTGTCATTCAGTTCTACTTCTCTTGTACTGTAGTTAATATGCTGTAAAATGCATCGAGATAGCTTAGGGTGACTAAGGTCAAACACAACACTATTTCTGGTCACAGTCCAAAGATGATCACTCAATAATTCTGTACAGTTCTAAAACTCTTAAGTATTGAAGTAATCACAGTATACGGTTGTTGTCTTAATCATAACTGGATCATCAGTAGGGCCTGACAGCTGAGAGATTTATCTCCTTAGTTTAATATTTCCGACTGACACTGAGCAAATAGATTGTTGCTGAAATGGCCTCATGGGTCCTCCTCAGGACATTTATAACCGTCCTTGTTATTCATCTCCTTTGAAATACCTTCCAAAGGGAGGGGGCAGAGTCCTACTCCACTCCAGGCTACTTTCCTTGGCGCTCACAACTTTTTGTTTTGATTGATACCGTACAAAACAAAATGTTCTATATGTGTAACTGCCAGGGTTGTCTTTGTGTGAAAGTTGTGTATGTTGTTTACAATAGCACCAAGGCGGGTTTGTGTGACCTGTGTGACTACTTGGGGTGACTGGTTTTCACTTTGTAACTCTTCCTTTGTAACTATTCCCTTGTAAACAATGCATTTACTTCAGATATTTACTGTGTAGCTAATATCCATACTCTCCAATACTCAGCAAGGGGTTGAGAACTCAACAAGGTCATTTCAAGGTAAGCTCATTCTCACAACAACAGAACACCCCAGACTCCCTTTTAAAATCAAATCAAATTGTATTGGTCACATACACATGGTTAGCAGATGTTAATGCGAGTGTAGCGAAATGCTTGTGCTTCTAGTTGTGCTTGTTGTATTACCACATAATTACCATTCGTCATTTGTTAGATTTCACAGATGTGTACAGCAAACAATATTATCAAGCTGTAAGGGGATTTTACTAAGGCCTTTTGTTTTTCTTCTCTTTTCGTTCACCTTGAGCTCTGGGATCAGAGTCCATGGCCCAACCCAGGGGAAATCATGGATTTAGTGTCTCAGTTTTAAAAATTGTTCTAATGTTTGAATTTAAAAGGCAAATTAATTACTCTGATTTAATCATTGTAGACACAAACCCGCCTACTCCTCTTAATCACATTGTCGTGGAGGTTGTTGCCCTTTATACTGGCATATACTGAAAACCGACACATGATGTTGATGTATGGAAAGGCAGAGAAAAAAAGGAAATCTGTGTGAGATGTTATTTACATTGAAACATGAAGTGTGGATGTGTTTGTAGACTATAACAGCTGGAGCGTGGTGGGAGACCACGCGTCATTGTCACCAAGAAAGAGCTGTGACTTCTTATAGAGTAATTTACATTGCGTCCCAGTTGACTATTTTAAAGATGCATGCTGTTCTTTCTTAGAATCATTGTGAAAATGGGGCTGAATTAGACTATTGTTTCATACGTGTCAATGGAAATAAACCAAGTCATGTATAATATTGTAGCATTGTTTTATCTACAATGATGCATACCGTTAGGAGCTCTTGAATGGATACTCAGTGTGAATATTTTAATGTGTGATTATGTATATCTAAAATGTGGATGGAAAACAAAGTCTCAAGTATAAGCCTTGATACTCCACACTCACCAGCTAAAAATGGCCTCGGTATAGCTACCCTGATTGCATGAATTACTGAAATAGGTACAATGGTTGTGAAAAGATGCATGGTCTCGGTAGCCAATTACTTGTAATTGTGGAGAGTCAGTTATAATGTACAGGCTATAGGAAGAGAAGCAATAACAGTCTGCAGTGTTAGTATTATTGAGAGGTTATAAACTGACCATGTTCTCAGACCGTAGGCTATTGGGTAATAGCAACTGTAGGAATCACAGGGAATCATGTATGATTGCAGTATGTACTGTTTATTCTCAGCATCAACATCCATAAAGTGAAATGGAGCTCAATGGAAAGAACTAAAAGACGTTGATGGAACCCTCAGTCTAATTACAGGATAGATACTGCAGGACATGTTGCTCTTAGATATCTCACCAGACTCTTTTCTCTTCAAAATAGATTATTTGTGTTGAGTAACACATAATTTAATTTGTTAAATTTAATGCCATTTTCGATGTAAATATTGAACACAATCATAATTTCTTTAGTTAGAAGATTTGCATTTAAATATAATTCTATGCCAATTCAATTGTTTATTTGCAGTAAAAAAAACAGCTTTGTGAAAGGTCTTAACACATCTTAAAAGAAAGAGAACATAAAGGAAAAATCATAGTCTGCTGCCACTACAAAATAACTTATTCTGCCCTCTCACCTGTTATCCCTTTTCTCTCTTTTACACCCATGGTGGTCAGCACGCCATGCTTGTTCTGTTTGTTGACAGCTTTGGGCTATGTTCTCTGACCTGGCCCTTTCCCCAGTTTCACACCCGGTGCCCAGAACGTGTGAACAGGGAAGAGGACTGGGGCAGCGTGGGCCTGAGGGGTGAGATGATTAATTAATGTATTTTTATTTATTTTTTACCTTTATTTTACTAGGCAAGTCAATTAAGAACAAATTCTTATTGGAACATGGAGGGACATGGAGGTTGCAGACAGAGAAAAACACACTATGGGTGGTTGTGCTGCCACATATAGGGAGTTTGTTATAGATTTTATGGTAATGACTAAATGTTTGTACATCTAAGAATATTCCATTCTGAAAATGTATGAGATAGAGATAGGGTTATAAGACAAAATGGTAGTCCAATTAATGTGTGTGTGTCTAGATATAAACTTTGTGTGGAACAGGCTGGTACGGAGAACAAAGAATTCTTTGATTCTACCAGACACATGAGAGAGGCCCCTGCCCTTGAAGACAGGAGGGATAGTTAACAGAACCGCCCAAGTTTGACTTATGTGCAAAGATTGTGAAAAGGAATGAATGGGTACTGTGGGAAGACACTATTTTCTTGGAGAGGGTGGGGGAAGTGGTGGGAATTTTTTATCTTTGTATTTCAACATTGTACCATATAAAAGAATGTGTACACCTTTTAGAGCTCAGAGCTCTCCTGAATAAACAATTTGATATTTGACCATTGTAGACTGGGTTCCTGTCTGTCTTATTTCAACCAGTATCTTACAAATTCTGGGTTACAGACGGAGTTGTTTAATTGAAGTTCAGTTTGTGAACATTGAGAACAAAATTTCTATAACAATTTGGTCCTTCGAGCCGGATCTCAATACCTGTTTCTGTCTAGTTCCAGTGGACACCGAAAACCGTGCACGGGCGGATCAGAGATCCGTGAGATAAAGACCTGACCTCTGAATTGAGGTTTTATTCAGGCCGGTGGGAGACTGGAACACGACAGAGACAGTGACGAGATCCAACCTACATTGCTTTTCCCAGTCTGCAAGACAGGTCAGTGGAGTCTTTATTCACAGATTTGGCGGGAATGTTTGAGGTATCTTTATTTTGGTTCTAAAGTGTTTAGAATTTCGCAAAAATAAGAGTTTATTTTGGTTCTAAAGTGCTTGGAATTTCGCAAAAGATAGGAGCTTAATCATTCTTAACAAATGTATTAGTCCTGCGACAGTTAACTTTAAACGAGCGATGCGACAGGTCCGAAAAGACCTGAGGTAAGGCGCTGCCATAAATAAAACTAGTTTAATAGATCCGGACTTTGCACACACGGATTATTAAACCTGGGATATTAAATAGGTATTTCAACCAGTATCTTACAAATTCTGGGTTACAGATGGAGTTGTTTAATTCAAGTTCAGTTTGTGAACATTGAGAACAAAATTTCTATAACAGAGTTACAGGTTGATCCCTTATTTAGTTAATCCTAACAGGAATGAGTTTGTACCCCCTGGTCTATCTATCTATATGGATGGGAAGCTGACTTGAATAAACAACATCTTAGAATTCTGATTTCTGAGTCTAACTTGTACCTCTAGCTTTGCTTGTATATCAACTTACCTGATAAAGTAAGGGTTTAGTACCATTATGGTACTTTGTCACCAGGTTGTTCAGCCTGAGTACCATACGTATGGGATGCCAATGTCTCATCTGTGAACGCACACTGTGCTTCAGCTCTTATGTCAGAACATCCCTGCTAAATACAGTCATTCATGACATTATAAACCAAAACACACAATTGGCCGCACCCAATAATACATTCTCTGAAATAAACAAGACAAAGCTGGAGTTGAAAGTCATAAATGGTAGAAGTGAAAACCCAATTTTGTACCAAATTTGTACCAACAAAGGCCCACACTGGAACGAAAGAATCAGTTGTTTCTCTATTCAAACAGCTTCCAAGCGGGACACCGGCGTTCCAGTGACACTGCCAAATGTCACGCTCCACAGCTGCATTGTCAAAGCCCCAATAGGGGGCGGCCATGTCTGGCGCACCTTGTGAAATTACATCCATAGAAATGTGATTACTGGAACTACAAGTCAGTGTTCTGTGATGGATAGGTCGACAGCCAAATTGAGTGTACCCATGCCAGTAATTATATTTATGTTTAGATGTGGACGACCAGTGGTTGAAACAAAAAAAACTGCACGTTTTCTGTGCCCTTTTCTCTCAGCTAATTATGTTTATCTCTTTCAATTGATGTTGGACATACACTAGAGGACGTTTTGGTAATGCAAGACATTTGGAGAAAAAATATTGGTTTGGTAACTTGATCTCTAATTATGCATGGCTAGTACAGAACCTAGTACAACTGGATGGAGGGATTTTGTAATTCAATGTATTGTTTTAGTTTAGGTCTAATGGATGTTTTTAGCCATACAAATACAACATTTTATGGAAAATTGCCCAAAGGAAAAAGATTTGCCATGTCATCGTAGTTGCATTCATGTTTTTGTTATAAATAACAAGAAAGGCAAGTATCCTTTTATTGCTTGATAATGACAGATATTGTGTAGTTTTTCTCTTCTTCGCAAGGACACAACCCAGAGTCATTGGAGGAGATTGCAGTGTCCCGAACGTCGAGTCATAGTGCATGTTTAAGTGTGCAGTTCAGACTCATTTCAGCCGCCATTTTGAAATCTGCTGTCGACTCGTTAGAAGTTGATTATTTACTCAATAACCCATTAGTCAGTCAGCAGAGGAGAGCAGAGGGCAAGACGTGATTATCGAGATTTGTGAATGTTGCAAACATATGGAAATAGTGTGGTTTTGATGTTGCACAATGTAGACAAAGTTGCTGACAATATGTCTGACAAATACTTGTAACAAGGAATGACAAGGGCATGGCGCAAATTTCTAGATTCCCAGTTATCCTGGAGGAGGATAGATCACCCCTGTGTTATGGTAAGTAGGATACCATTGAATGCTATTTCCTGTTCTCACAGGATGTTGTATACATACATGTTGTATACATACATACAAAACACATGCGGTATAGTTCTATCTGACAAACCTTTCAGAGCACCAGTGAGAAGACCCTACCACTCACTGCAAACATGTTGCCTCTCATTTCCCTCTCACACATTTAAAATATCCAAAGAAGTTTTATGTTTATCTTGCTTGCATGTTAATTTAAGTCTCCTGTCTCTTTTTGATGTCAGTACTTATCTTTAGAAGGCCCGGTCGCTGTTTCTCCATCTTAATGAATGAATCACCTTGTAAGATTTGGGAGGCACACTATTGAATAAATGGAAATGGGATGCTGACCCAGAAAACAGCAATCACCTTTGAGATGAATTACCAATTTCAGCCCCCATGTCCCCCTTATCAGTCTTTCCTTCATGATACCTCAAAGTAGTAATTAATTTAAATTAAAATACTTTTTATTTCGACTCTTAATCACATGGAAATATCACTGACGATAGTTCTTTTGGAGAGTATTGGAGATGGTTGTGGGTGGAAAATAACTTAATCTTCGCAATAGTGTGCTGTGAAGTAGAAGGTGAAATGCTTTACAACTTTTAATGGACTGAGTTATAACACTATGCATCTAAATTATGAAATACCTTCAAAAGATGAATATATTTATAGGATGAATATATTTATCAAGACATCACGTAGCAGTGGGATATTTTATATTATAGATGAAAAGTATAGATACAGTGCCTTCAGAAAGTATTCACAATGCTTGACTTCTTCCATGTTTTGTTCTGTTACAAAGTGGGATTAAAATTGAATTAACTGTAATTTTTTGTCAACGATCTACACAAAATACTTTGAAATGTCAAAGTGGAAGAAAAATGCTAAAATGTTTAAAAATAAAGTAAAAAATATAACACTAATATGTCTTGATTAGATACAGTGGGGCAAAAAAGTATTTAGTCAGCCACCAATTGTGCAAGTTCTCCAACTTAAAAAGATGAGAGAGGCCTGTAATTTTCATCATAGGTACACTTCAACTATGACAGACGAAATGAGAAAAAGAAATCCAGAAAATCACATTGTAGGATTTTTAATTTATTTATTTGCAAATTATGGTGGAAAATAAGTATTTGGTCAATAACAAAAGTTTATCTCAATACTTTGTTATATACCCTTTGTTGGCAATGACAGAGGTCAAACGTTTTCTGTAAGTCTTCACAAGGTTTTCACACACTGTTGCTGGTATTTTGGCCCATTCCTCCATGCAGATCTCCTCTAGAGCAGTGATGTTTTGGGGCTGTCGCTGGGCAACACGGACTTTCAACTCCCTCCAAAGATTTTCTATGGGGTTGAGATCTGGAGACTGGCTAGGCCACTCCAGGACCTTGAAATGCTTCTTACGAAGCCACTCCTTCGTTGCCCGGGCGGTGTGTTTGGGATCATTGTCATGCTGAAAGACCCAGCCACGTTTCATCTTCAATGCCCTTGCTGATGGAAGGAGGTTTTCACTCAAAATCTCACGATACATGGCCCCATTCATTCTTTCCTTTACACNCACTGCAGGATTTGAGTCCCTGGCGGCGTAGTGTGTTACTGATGGTAGGCTTTGTTACTTTGGTCCCAGCTCTCTGCAGGTCATTCACTAGGTCCCCCCGTGTGGTTCTGGGATTTTTGCTCACCGTTCTTGTGATCATTTTGACCCCACGGGGTGAGATCTTGCGTGGAGCCCCAGATCGAGGAAGATTATCAGTGGTCTTGTATGACTTCCATTTCCTAATAATTGCTCCCACAGTTGATTTCTTCAAACCAAGCTGCTTACCTATTGCAGATTCAGTCTTCCCAACCTGGTGCAGGTCTACAATTTTGTTTCTGGTGTCCTTTGACAGCTCTTTGGTCTTGGCCATAGTGGAGTTTGGAGTGTGACTGTTTGAGGTTGTGGACAGGTGTCTTTTATACTGATAACAAGTTCAAACAGGTGCCATTAATACAGGTAACGAGTGGAGGACAGAGGAGCCTCTTAAAGAAGAAGTTACAGGTCTGTGAGAGCCAGAAATCTTGCTTGTTTGTATGTGACCAAATACTTATTTTCCACCTTAATTTTTTTTCCTCATTTTGTCTGTCATAGTTGAAGTGTACCTATGATGAAAATTACAGGCCTCTCTCATCTTTTTAAGTTGGAGAACTTGCACAATTGGTGGCTGACTAAATACTTTTTTGCCCCACTGTATTCAACCCCCTGAGTCAATTCATGTTAGAATCACCTTTGTCAGTGATTACAGTGGTGAGTCTTTCTGGGTAAGTGCTCATAGAGTGCTCAACGAGCATTCCACACCTGAATTGTGAAACATTTGCTTATTATTATTTTCAAAATGTTTCAAGCTCAGTCAAATTGGTTGTTGATCATTGCTTGACAACCATTTCAGGTCTTGCTGTAGATTTTCAAGCAGATTTAAGTCAAAACTGTAACTCTGCCACTCAGGAACATTCACTGTCTTCTTGGTAAGCAACTCCAGTGTAGATTTGGCTTTGTGCTTTAGGTTATTGTCCTTCTGAAATGTGATAACATGATTCAGCCACCACTATGCTTGAAAATGAAATGCTTGAAAATTGAAAATATGGAGAGTGGTACTCAGTAATGTGTTGTATTGGATTTGCCTGAAACATAACACTTTGTATTTAGGACAAAAAGTACATTTTTTGCAGTATTACTTTAGTGCCTCGTTGCAAAAATTCACGTTTTGGAATATTTTTATTCTGTACAGCCTTCCTTCTTTTCATTCTCTCATTTGGGCTAGTACTGTGGAGTAACAACAATGTTGTTGATCCATCCTCAGTTTTTTCCTACCAATGTCATTATACTCTGTAACTGTGTCAAAGTCCCCATTGGCCTCATGGTGAAATTCCTGAGCGGTTTCCTTCCTCTCCAGCAACTGAGTTAGTGAGGACGCCTGTATCTTTTTAGTGACTGGGTGTATTGATAGACCATCCAAAGTGTAATTAATAACTTCACCATGCTCAAAGGGATATTCAATGTCAGCTTTTTTATTTTTACTCATCTACCAATAGGTGCCATTCTTTGCGAGGCATTTGAAAACCTCCCCGGTCATTGTCGTTGAATCTGTGTTTGAAATTCACAAAGGGACCTTACATATAATTATATATGTGGGGTACAGAGATGAGGTGGTCATTAAAAAATAATGTTATACACTATTATTCCAAGCACATTTTTATGTGACTTGTTATGCAATTTTTTACTCCTGAACTTGCCAGAACAAAGGGGTTGAATACTCATTGACTCAAGACATTTCAGCTTTTCATTAGTAATTCATTAGCATTTTTGGGGGGAGGGAAACATAATTACATTTTGACATGAAGGCTGTATTTTGTGTAGGCACATTTGCTTTAGGTTGTAACACAACAAAATGTGGAAAAAATCAAGGGGTGTAAGTACTTTCTCATGGCACTGTACGTATCTGAATACATTGGTCTAGTAATTCAAATAAATATTATGTAAACTCAATAGGGAAAACATTTGTTTGATAGTGGTTCAATAAAATCAATAGTGACTTCACTAAATTGATAGTGGTCAATAAACTCTCAAACGTCCACAAATATGACCAACTGCATGACTCCGCAAGTTACTGTGTTCCTTTCACGAGGATATTGACAGAAATACCTGACAGGGGATAACGATGGCACATAAAAGTAGAAGGAAAAAAACAGTAGGTCTCGGCTGAGTTATTACACAGATGATAAGCTGCCCTGTGAACGAGGGCAGCTGTCCCTGCTGTTGCATGGAGAACTCTGGACTTGGAGGATACAAGAGGTAGTATTAGTGAACTTTAGACTAAAGAAGCTTATGCTAAACTATTAAATACTTCTCATTGGAGGATTGTGTGTCGAGGTAGGTGAGGGTGAAGTGGCGGTGAGAGGGACTCATTATCTTTCCTCAGAGTTGATAGTTGCCGTATTGGAAATAGCTCCACTCGTCTAGCAAAGAGGGACTTCTAGAGAAATAGAAAATGCAATGGTTTGTGGCGTATCCATTCCAGAGATTCTGATTGAGCCTGACCAAATTTGAGGAGTGAAGATAGATTTGTTTTTATAGCTATTTATATGATTGTAAATAACAGAGGGCCCTACAATACTGTAGCGACTAAACAACCAGCATGGAACAGAACACCCTTTCATTTGATCCTATATCATGAATGTAGTTCTTATGAGCCAGAAGGTCGATAATTCAGGCTATACATGTTCAGGCACTTCCACAGAATCTCTGAAAATGGAACTGTGAGACTGTGGCCCATGAAATATTAAACTCCTTTCCTATCCTTCTGTAAAATATGTAATGCATTCCCTGGTGTCTGACATTATGCACTGCCAGGTCCACTCACAGCTATGCACAAAGGGAGTGCTCTTAGACATTTATTTTTTTAACACTGAAATGTAACTGTGACACTAAAACTTTTGTAACAGGGATGACTTTAGGTAACAGGGCTGAGTTTAGATAACAGGGATGACTAGATAACAAGAATGACTTTAAGCAGTAAAGTAACGGAAAGATCCCTTTTACACAGTTGACCTGAGGCCATACTCCAGTGTTTCCCAACCCTGGTCCTCAAATACCCCCAACAGAACACATTTGTTGTAACCGTGGACAAGCACACCTGATTCCTCTTGTCAACTAATCATCAAGCCCTCAATGAGGTGTGTTTGTCAAGAGCTACCTCGAAACTATGTACTGTTGGGGTACTTGAGGACCAGGGTTGGTAAACACTGCCATACTCAATATAACTGTTTAATAAGTAAATATCCCAAACCACAGTGTCAGAGTGAACACTTAGTTCAATTAGGCTTCAACACAGCCACTTCAGCCATTGAAGAGATTGACCATTTACATTGCTCATGAATACCTCTGCATTTACTTTCATTCCAGTTATCGCCATTCCGAGGTGAAATATTAAGCTAACAAAACCAACCTCCAGGCTTCTGAAAAAGAATAATCATCACTGACTCACATCAATTGTTTATCCAAATAAATGTTTTTGCCAAATACAGTAGTATTTTATCAAATGAACTCCAAAGTGCCCCTAAGTGGCCAGAGTTTTATGGTTTGTTTCTGGTCAATCAATCGCAGAAACAGTTCCATCTGTGAACCCTTTTTTGTAATTAATTCAACCGCCCCGGTAAACTCCCGCGATACATCATTTTTTGCCGAGTCAGAGAGGAAATCAAAGTTAATTCACCTTTACACTGATATTTGAACCTTGCGGGGTTAGCTTTTATGCTGTCCTAGCCTCGTCCTGTTGTTTTGTGTCAATTTACAGTCTATCATTGCTGTGATGAAATAAATGCCATCACATCTCCCCACGTGACACACAACTCTGTGAAATGCAAAGTACGTCCTAAACAGTCAGTTTCCAATGTGTAGGGTCGAGTTCAACCTAGCCCAGCGAGCTTCAACTGTAATCAATCTCATCGCCTACTTCAAACATTTAAGAAACGTTTCAGACAAACTCATAGAAAATTATGAGTTTTCCAACCCCCTTACCCCAATTGGTAACTCTCCCACGGCATCCACCTTGATTAATTTTCACAAGGCTTTAAGCATCAAGGACAAACATCCATTCCACAAGGGAGGGAGGGAAGGAATATACCAGGTTGTCTTCTTATTTGATGATTCCAGATGCTTCATTAGGACTTGATGTCTTTCATCATTATACTTTCATGCTATTCTGTAGCGCTCGGCATCTGCACTCCACTCAGGTTGCACTGTTTGTTTTATAAGGAAATCGATTTTCATCAAAAATCACATCAACAGGCTTTGAATAAGTATTAGAATATTTCAGAATCTTCCAACAGTTGCTGAAATCATTGAGGTGAAAGATACTGTATAATGTTGTTGTAACATTGGCCCAATCATCTGGAGTTGGATACAATTCACAGCTGAGATGTGAAATGTGAAGAATTGGCTTTCATTTTCCATTGACTGAGTACAACGGCAGGCTGCTGCACATTGTTTGTTCATTGCACATCTCCGTTTTGGGTTTGAAATGACAAAACAACTTCTGTGGGTGAAACACTTTTGATATACATCGGAACATAATCATAATGTATTCTTTTGTTCTATTGCTAATGATTCAAGTTTCAAACATGGCCTGCTGGCCTGTTGATTATTTTCCATTATCAGTGGGTTTCAAGATGTCATAATAAATAGTGTTTATTTATTTCAAATTATGCAAAAGTCATTAACATCAAACATCAGGGATCAGGGAAATTAATTACAATTCCAGCATTTTCAATCTTTTTTTTTTCATTTCATAAATGAGATCATAGTCCTCTTTTCCCATCCATTGTTGATGGAAAAGTAATACGTATAAAAGCTTGTTTGTTCTTAGAGATCAAAGCCACATCAAGATGACAACATCTTGAGACCAAGTGACGTTCAGTTGAGAGACTCTACTCAGCCCCCCAAGTACACAGGTGAACTGTGCTTGACAGATGAGATAAAATGCTCAGGGACTCAGGAAGTGAGACTGACTCGTCCCATTCAACAGGGCTCCTTTCTTACTAAATGTGTATCGTGCCACACAATACCCACTCACCTTTATGGATCTCCAAGGTATTACTTTTGGGGAAGGGGATATCCAGTTCTTAGAAACCAAAACTAGTCTCCATTTTTTCTCTGACTTTACTGTCGTTGACACTGCTAAGCATCAACTTTGTTGGTAACTGTCAAGATCTTGACAAGGAGAGGACCAAGGTGCAGCGTGGGTTGAGTTCCACATCTTTTAATCACAGTGAATCTTACAAAAATAAACAACCAAAGAACTAAGCTCTGACACGGTTGTAGCGCATAGGCACACACTACAAACAAACATTCAATATCCCACAACACATGTGGGGGAAAGAACAAACTAAATAGGATCCCCAATTAGAGGCAACGAACAACAGCTGCCTCTAATTGGGAACCAACTCAAAAACCAACATAAAGAATGCTAAACACCCCTGGTCACATCCTGACCCAAAACCCCATAGAGAACCCAGAGGGCTCTCTATGGCCAGGACGTGACAGTACCCCCCCCCCCCCAAAGGTGCGGACTCCGACCGCAAACCCAAAGTCAATGGGGAGGGTTCAGGTGGGCATTTGGTGTAGGTGGTGGTTCCGGTGCGGGACGTGCCGGGCTGAGAAGGCGCACTGGAGGCCCGGTGCGTGGAGCCGGCATTGGAGTCCCCGGACTGAGGAGGTGCACTGGACTCCTGGTGCGTGGAGCCGGAAAAGGACCACCGGGCTGAGGAGGCGCACTGGCATCCTGGTGCGTGGAGCCGGCGTAGGTCCCACCGGACTGACGACACGCACCTCAGGGCGAGTGGGGGGAGCTGGCACAGGACGTACCGGGCAGGGTAGGCGCACTGGCATCCTGGTGTGTGGAGCCGGAAACAGGTTTCACCGGCCTGATTACACGCACTTCAGGGCGTGTGCGGGGAGCCGGCACTGGACGCACCGGGCTGGGGAGGCGCACTGGCATTGTATGTGTTGTGTTGCGCTACACTTTGAGTCAGATCGGTTGTTCTACCGAAGTTCTCATTCATTAAAGATGTGGAACTCAACTTATGCTGCGCCTTGGTCCTCTCCTTTACAAGATTGTGACAGTAACTATACTTTAAGACGAGTCTTTGGTTGTCTATCTTCAACAGCACAGGTGGGTGGTTTTATAATGTATTTCACTTATATTCCTCCACTAAAATTGCCACCACTACTGAGACTGAAAGATGCAAAGTAAGACAGGTTACAGACCTGTTATAGACCCATCCACCGTTATAGACTCATCCACTGTTGTAGACCCATCCACTGTTGTAGACCCATCCACTGTTGTAGACCCATCCACTGTTAGACCCATCCACTGTTAGACCCATCCGCTGTTATAGACCCATCCACTGTTAAAGATCCATCAACTGTTGTAGACCCATCTGTTATAGACAGTGGATAATCCTAGTCACCTCTGCAATGTCATTTTACATCACAAACCTGAATCTACTCAGGCCCCCAAAAACATATTTAAGGTGAGTCTTTGGGCTGGATTCAATTTGTATCGCTGAAGTATCGCGGACGATCTGCATAAAAATGTTAAGGACATATGCAGCATTTAGGTCTACCGTGAATGCAGTCCCCGTGACCGTGGGAACATCGCATTTGTGCTTTTAAGAGTATCTTCAGCACTACGGATCGAATAAAGCCCTTTGAGTGTATATCTTCAGCGACACAGGTGGATAGGTTTAAAATTTATTTCACATACAGGTAACTGCCAAAATAATGGAAACACGAGAGAAAGTAAGGGATACAGTACAGTATATTGAAAGCAGGTGCTTCCACACATGTCTGGTTCCTGACTTAATGAAGCAATGTACATCCCATCATGAATTGGATCATGTATAAAAATCCACAGGACGTAAGTGGTCACTGAGTTTTTGAGGAGCACAACACCAATGTAAACCATATGCCATGGCCGTCTCAGTCACAAGATCTCAGCCTAATTGAACACCTATGGTACACCTATGGCGGCTGAATTAGCGTTTTCTATCACCAACAAAATACCAAATGATGGAATTTCTTGTGGAAGAATGGTGTCGTATCTCTCAATAGAGTTCCAGACAGTTGAAGGATCTGTACCAAGGTGCATTGAAGCTGTTCTGGCTCGTGGTGACCCAGTGCCCTATTAAGACACTTTATGGTGCTGTTTTCTTTATTATGTCAGTTGCAGTGCCTTGCGAAAGTATTCACCCCCCTTAGCATTTTTCCAATTTTGTTGCCTTACAACCTGAAATTAAAATATATTTTTGGGGGGTTTGTATCATTTGATTTACACAACATGCCTACCACTTTGAAGATGCAAAATATGTTTATTGTGAAACAAACAAGAAATAAGTTAAAAAAAAATATGAAAAAAACTGCATGCATAACTATTCACACCACCAAGTTAATACTCTGTAGAGCCACCTTTTTCAGAAATTACAGCTGCAGGTCTCTTTGGATATGTCTCTATAAGATTGGCACATCTAGCCACTGGGATTTTTGCCCATTCTTCAAGGCAAAACTGCTCCAGCTCCTTCAAGTTGAATGGGTTCCTGCTGGTGTACAGCAATCTTTAAGTCATACCACAGATTCTCAATTGGATTGAGGTCTGGGCTTTGACTAGGCCATTCCAAGACATTTCAATGTTTCCCCTTAAACCACTCGAGTGTTGCTTTAGCGGTATGTTTAGTGTCATTGTCACCTGGAAGGTGAACCTCCGTCCCAGTCTCAAATCTCTGGACGATTGAAACAGGTTTCCCTCAAGAATTTCCCTGTATTTAGCGCCATCCATCATTCCTTCAATTCTGACCAGTTTCCCAGTCCCTGCCAATGAAAGACATCCCCACAGCATGATGCTGCCACCACCATGCTTCACTGTGGGGATGTTGTTCTCGGGGTATGAGAGGTGTTGGGTTTGTGCCAGACATAGCGTTTTCCTTGATGACCAAAAGCTCAATTTTAGTCTCATCTGACCAGAGTATCTTCTTCCGTATGTTTGGGGAGTCTCCCACATGCCTTATAGCGAATACCAAACGTGTTTGCTTATTTTTTTCTTTAAGCAATGGCTATGTTCTGGCCACTCTTCCATAAAGCCTGGCTCTGTGAAGTGTACAGCATAAAGTGGTCCAATGGACAGATACTCCAATCTCTGCTATGGAGCTTTGCAGATCCTTCAGGGTTATCTTTGGTCTCTTTGTTGCCTCTCTGATTTATGACCTCCTTGCCTGGTCTGTGAGTTTTGGTGGGCAGCCCTCTCTTGGCAGGTTTGTTGTGGTGCCATAGTCTTTCCATTTTTTATGATGGATTTAATGGTGCTCTGTGGGATGTTCAAAGTTTCAGTGTTGTGCCATAGTCTTTCCATTTTTTAATAATGGATTTAATAGTGCTCTATGGGATGTCAGAGTTTCAGATATTTTTCTAAAACCCAATCCTGATCTGTACTTCTCCACTACTTTGTCCCTGACCTGTTTGGAGAGCTCCTTGGTCTTCAGGGTGTCGCTTGTGTCACGATCTCCGTGAGGGACAGACCAAGGCGCAGCGAGGCATTCAGTATACATCTTTATTTAGTTACGTAACTGGGACAAAAACAACAAAACAAACGAAGATCGTAATGTTGAAACATAACATGAAACACAGTGAAGCTATGCTCAAACAATAACCCACAAAACCTAATAGAAAACCCCAAACATATATATGGTTCCCAATTAGAGACAACGACACACAGCTGCCTCTAATTGGGAACCATTACCCCAACATAGAAATATATCACCTAGAACATAAAAAACCCTACACCAAAAACAAAACTAAACACACCAGCCTGTCTTCTCAGGCCTGGACATGACAGTACCCCATGGGGGGGTCTTCGGGTGGGTCTTTTAGTCCCAGGTGGTGGCTCCGGTGCTGGCCGTGCTGACTCGAGGTCACGTACCGGAGGCCCTGGGCAATTAGCCGTACTGGGGACCCTCTCTGGCGGTCCCGGACAGGGGACCCGCTCATTACGCGCACTGGCACTCTGGTGCGGGGAGCAGGAACCGGCCGTACTGGGCTCATTACGCGCACTG
>QNTS01001282.1:166026-198225 GCA_003317085.1 Hucho hucho | reverse complement strand
CAGTATACATCTTTATTTAGTTACGTAACTGGGCAAAAAACAACAAAACAAACGAAGATCGTAACGTTGAAACATAACATGAAACACAATGAAGCTATGCTCAAACAATAACCCACAAAACCTAATAGAAAACCCCAAACATATATATGGTTCCCAATTAGAGACAACGACACACAGCTGCCTCTAATTGGGAACCATTACCCCAACATAGAAATATATCACCTAGAACATAAAAAACCCTACACCAAAAACAAAACTAAACACACCAGCCTGTCTTCTCAGGCCTGGACATGACAGCTTGCTTGGTGGTGCCTCTTGCTTAGTGGTGTTGCAGACTCTGGGGCCTTTCAGAACAGGTGTATATATACTGAGATCATGTGACAGATCATGTGACACTTAGCTTGCACACAGGTGGACTTTATTTCATTAATTATGTGACTTCTGAAGGTAATTGGTTGCACCAGTATTTTTTTTCATTTCACTTCACCAATTTGGCCTATTTTGTGTATGTCCATTACATGAAATCCAAATAAAAATCAATTTAAATTACAGGTTGTAATGTATCAAAATAGGAAAAACGCCAAGGGGGTGAATACTTTTTGCAAGGCACTGTACCTGCATTTCCTCCACAAAAATTACCTCCACTCTTGAGACTGACAGATAAAAAGCCAAAACAAAAGCTCAACTGATATCCATTTGTATTTATGAGCTTCGCTGAATTGGGTATGTGTCTGGCACACTGAGAAGGTGCCATGCTCAAACTCAGAGATGAAACCTTGCAGCATTGTGTAAGGAGCTCGATGATCTGAATACACAATAGCTTCAGACACAATAGCTTGACACACATTAAGTTTGGTCCTTTGATGGCAGTGAAATTGAAAATGAAAGCACAGATGCTGTCTTAAGATTTTTGGGGATCACGCTTCATGAAAGAGTTTTAAAAGTGTCATGAAATACCAAAACCATTGAGTATATGTTGCTCAGTGCAGGCGAGGGCTGACAACCCTACTTACATAAGGTATCAGTTAAGTTTTCTCTCTAAGGTGAGTCGAATCATATCATTGAGGGAAAGCAATAGAATGTTATCTTGTCTCTACAGTCCAATGTTAGACAGTGTAATGTGCAGCATATCACACAAATGTACAATGATTTGTCCTTGAACTAGCAATGAACCAACTATCTACTTGGCCCAATAATGCAGCAAAAACAATTGTCCTTAAAAGTAGCTATTCCATATTAATTTATAGAGGGTGTAGGGGCTAATTAGACCCTCAGATTGCCACTTCGACCAAACCAGAAAGCCTGCCAGCCTCAGTGCAAAGTTTTATCCCAGTACTCAATGGCATATGTTTGTAGTTTGCTCAATTTTGTAAAACATATATATTTTGAGACTTGATATGTAACAGATTAAATACTTCCCAAATTAAATATTAAACGACAGTGTCACGTCCAGGCCTGAGAAGACAGGCTGGCGTGTTTAGTTTTGTTTTGGTGTAGGGTTTTTTCTGTTCTATGTTATCTATTTCTATGTTGGGGTAATGGTTCCCAATTAGAGGCAGCTGAGTGTCGTTACCTCTAATTGGGAACCATATATATGTTTGTAGTTTTCACTAGGGGTTTGTGGGTTTTTGTTTGATCATAGCATAGTTTTGTTGGTATTGTTATGTTCTACGTTGCGATCTTCGTTTTGTTTTCTATATTTTTCCCAGTTACGTTGCTTAAATAAAGATACTGGATGCCTCGCTGCGCCTTGGTCCGTCACTCAGGAAGATCGTGACAGAATAACCCACCAAATAAGGACCAAGCAGCGAGAGAACAGGGAGTTCTGGACTTGGGAGGAGATATTAGCTGGTAAGGGACCCTGGAAGAAGACGGCTGAGCATCGTCACCCCAGGGAAGCAGCGAAGGTTGAGCGGGGCAGTTATGAGGATTTATATGGAGCATGGAATCCGGAGAGAGAAAAGTTTGTTGGAACTCGCCTGGCTAGAAAGCCCGAAAGGCTGCCCCAAAAAACTTTTTTGGGGGGGGGGCACACGAGGAGGTTGGCTGTTTCAGGAGGGACTCCTGAGCTAACTCCTCGTGCTTTTTGGAGGGAGCGTCGCACTGAGCAGACGCCGTGCTATGCAGTTTTGCGCACGGTGTCTCCAGTGCGCATGCATAGGCCGGTGCGCGAAATTCCAGCTCCACTCATCTGTCGGGCTAGGGTGAGTGTGCAGCCTGGAGGAGTGGTGCCGGCTCAGCGCTCCTGGTCTCCGGTGCGCCTCTTAGGACCAGGATATCCTGCACTGGTTCTGCGTGCTGTGTCTCCAGTGCGTGTCCACAGCCCGGTGCGAGAGATTCCAGCTCCACTCATCTGTGAGGCCAGGATGAGTGAACAACCTGAGAGAGGGGTGTCGGCTATCCGCATCAGGTCTCCTGTGCGCGTTGTGGATCCAGTACGTCCTGTCCCTGTTCCACGCTCCAGGATCCCTGAGCGTATTGTGGATCCAGTACGTCCTGTCCCTGTTCCACGCTCCAGGATTCCTGTTCGTGTTGTGGATCCAGTAAGTCCTGTCCCTGTTCCACGCTCCAGAATTCCTGTTCGTTTTGTGGATCCAGTACGTCCTGTCCCTGTTCCACGCTCCAGGATTCCTGTTCGTGTTGTGGATCCAGTACGGCCCGTTCCTGCTCCCTGCACCAGAGGTCCAGTGCACATAGTGAGCCCATCACGGCCCGTTCCTGCTCCCCGCACCAGAGGTCCAGTGCGCATAGAGAGCCCATCACGGCCCGTTCCTGCTCCCCGCACCAGAGGTCCAGTGCGCATAGTGAGCCCATCACGGCCCGTTCCAGCTCCCCGCACCAGAGGTCCAGTGCGCATAGAGAGCCCAGCACGGCCCGTTCCTGCTCCCCGCACCAGAGTCCCAGTGTGCGTCGACAGTCCGGAACCTCCAGAGAAGGTCCCCAGTCCGGATCTCCAGAGAAGGTCCCCAGTCCGGAACCTCCAGAGAAGGTCCCCAGTCCGGAACCTCCAGAGAGGGTCCCCAGTCCGGAACCTCCAGAGAAGGTCCCCAGTCCGGAACCTCCAGAGACGGTGCCCAGTCCGGGGCCCGCAACGAGGGTGCCCAGTCCAGGGTCGGCGGCGAGGGCACCTACCCCAGATGCGTTACTAACAGTTCGCATCATGAGTCCAGTATGGCCGGTCCCTGCTCTTCGCACCAGATTTCCGGCTAATAGCCCAGGGCCTCCGGTGCGTGACCTCGTGCCAGCACGGCCGGCACCGGAGCCGCCACCTGGGACAAAAAGACCCACCCGAAGACCCCCCCCCATGGACTGTTGGCGCGGTCGGAGTCTGCGCCTTTGGGGGGGGTACTGTCACGTCCAGGCCTGAGAAGACAGGCTGGCGTGTTTAGTTTTGTTTTGGTGTAGGGTTTTTTTCTGTTCTAGGTTATCTATTTCTATGTTGGGGTAATGGTTCCCAATTAGAGGCAGCTGAGTGTCGTTACCTCTATTTGGGAACCATATATATGTTTGTAGTTTTCACTAGGGGTTTGTGGGTTATTGTTTGATCATAGCATAGTTTTGTTGGTATTGTTATGGTCTACATTGCGATCTTCGTTTTGTTTTGTATATTTTTCCCAGTTACGTTGCTTAAATAAAGATGTATACTGGATGCCTCGCTGCGCCTTGGTCCGTCACTCAGGAAGATCGTGACAGACAGGGTGGATTTGTTCATTTGAATTTCATGCTAGTTTTATTATTTAAAAGTGCAACATGAATTGCATCATTCAAGTCAGGAGTGTGTCCCGAAGATGATAGGTTTATTGATCCCATCCCCAATCTTTGGAAGTCTAGTTTTGTCCACAACACATGACAACGGAGACCCCCCCCCCCTCCCCCCCCGAGCGAGTTGGTTGTCTCTCTCTCTCACTCTCAAAGACACATGACAGAATATTACAAACTTAACAAGTTTATGCATATGCCTTGAAATACTTACGTACATACACTTATCTTTTAATGGTTTTTGCTAATCCAAATATCTACATTATGATCAATATAATGATATTGACAATAAGCTCATTATCTACCTAACGGATCCTCCATATCTCCCTTATTTATCTATTTTCTAAATCTCTGCAGTGAAGCTGGACCTTCTGCTCACCCATGCTCCTCCATGACCCTGTTATCATGAGGTCATAGAGTTGCTATCAGGCTTAGCCAATTATATTACCTTCATAAATTCAAGTTGAGCTAGAACATAGTGTATTTCCTTTTTGCTTTAGATGGAGCTCATGTCCAAACGTGTTAGTGCAGATCATTTTCAATACAAAGTTTACCTAGATATGGGTACAATGATACATATTCAGCCTTTGAATTACAACAAATAGCCTCCGGTGTTGTCGTGCTAACTGATAACAAATGCCTGCATGTCTGACAGCTCCATTTTGAAGAATATAATCTGCTGAGCGTGTGAAATCATCAATAAATTAATAGAGTTATTCCCTTGTTTTTAAAATAGTATATGCATATGAATGTTTTTGTGAATTTATTTATGCTAAACTCTGAGAGATATTGTTAAAAAATTGTGGACAGGAGCACATCTCCTCATATTCTTCAGACTGTAGTAGGACTCTAGATGGAATATTATATGTTGTTGTTGTTATGGACTAGCACTAATTTCACATTTTCCATTAAGATAATTTCTAATGTTAAATGTATAAGCTTACTCCCACTTGAAGAGTCAAAAAGTTTCTGAGCTCATTTAAGGGGATTTGATATCAAACCGACTCTCTTATGATAGTCGACAGAGGTTGATGTCTATCCCCTCTCTTCAGTATAAGTGTTTGCCAAACTCTTGAGTGACTAGAAGGGCTTTTCATCTAGCTAAGTGCCTCTGTTTATGTAATAGGCTTCTTTGTGAATGTGATTTTGTGATATATTTAATAAATGGATTATTATTATTACAATATGCATAAGCCAACCCTGGTAATGGCTTCGTGTCCTCCTCCGGTCCCTGTGGGATGTAAGACAATGGAAAGCTGTCCTCTAGCCTGCCTGCTGTTAGCAGAGGAAAATAACCCCAAGTCAGAGGCAATAGATGCTTATGGAGTTTGTTTTCCTCTATGTTATGCTCAATAGGAGACACAAGATGATGAAGTGCAGGTTTCAAGCAAGACCACACCATTGCACATCACATGACATCACAATACCACAGTGTTTTTTGATAAAGTCAATGTTTGAGTGATTACACTGAAACTCAAGTCATTTTTAACAAACAACATGTGGGAGTAATGTAGTAATCATAAAATTGTTTATTACAGAAAACACTAGCTGTTGAAATCTCTGTTATGTTTACTCACAATCAACTATCCTGAGAACCATAAAACACAGTCTCGGGACCTGGGCGGTCTGGACAAAATGTACATCCTTATGATCAAACCACCTCTTCACAGTAGTGCCATCCTAACCAATATCAGTGTTATCCTACATGTGGGAGCTCTGCATATGCGTGGGAGCCCAGCTCACATTAAAACAATGTGTAAATACACTTTTGCCTAGCTTCTATTACCCAACCCACAGGTCTCCCAGCAACCCTTGCCAATCGTTAGAGTATGTGTTTGAGGTTCTAAGGTTGTGTTTACACAGGCAGCCCAATTCTGATCTTTTGTCCCCTAATTGGTCTTTTGACCAATCACATCAGATCTTTTCACATCAGATCTTTTCTAGAGCTGATCTGATTGGTCAAAAAAACAGTTAGTGTGAAAAATATCAGAATTGGGCTGCCTGTGTAAATGCAGCCTAAGATACCTTTAATACATTGAGAAAGGCCCCAATATTAATCTAACCCTAGGTATAATGAGGTTGCTCTGAAGGCTTTCCTCACGTGAGTCAAGACAAATGGCCCTTGTTTATGCCAGGCTTTGCCATCCAGCGGTATCCATTTCATGTCCATGTCTGCCCATCTACCAACTACGACAGAAAACGACAACAGATAATCGAAGGAGAGTCTTTATTCGCCATTAAGTGACAGAGTACTTTATTGTCTGGTGAAGGCCCAATCTCTTGAGGGGACGGTGGCTTCGCAGATGACAATGCTGCCATCTTTCTTGACAAGGGTATTTTATCAAGTGCAAATACTTAGCCTCCAATCAGTTCTTCACCGCTTCGTCCTCTATTTCCGGCTACAGGCGGCTCAAGGATAATGAAGAAAAAAAGAACGTGGCCTCGTAGACGATGCTCATTGTTGATGTTCGAGTGGTAGCGGGTGTCACACGGCGTGGATGTCAAATTAAAGATGAATTATCTGTCAGTGTCAAAAGAATGGCGGTAGAACAGATCAGAAGGGGAAGTGGTATCCCATAATACCGTGAAGTCATCCTGATGCCGAGGTGATAATTAAACCAGTGCCTCATGGGAATACCTCTTACCTGTTTGGGTTCAGGAAGGAGAAATGCAGTGACCTCGCTACCATAAAGGAAATTTGGAAAATATTCTAAATAAATATATCTTCTCTAAAGTAATAAGATACAGTATAGTATCGACAATAACAGGATACAGTATAATATCTACAATAACAGGAAACAGTATAGTATCGACAATAACAGGATACAGTATAGTATCTACAATAACAGGAAACAGTATAGTATCGACAATAACAGGATACAGTATAGTATCTACAATAACAGGATACAGTATAGTATCGACAATAACAGGATACAGTATAGTATCGACAATAACAGGAAACAGTATAGTATCTACAATAACAGGAAACAGTATAGTATCAACAATAACAGGAAACAGTATAGTATCTACAATAACAGGAAACAGTATAGTATCGACAATAACAGGATACAGTATAGTATCGACAATAACAGGATACAGTATAGTATCGACAATAACAGGATACAGTATAGTATCTACAATAACAGGAAACAGTATAGTATCTACAGTAACAAGGTACAATATAGTATCTACAATAACAAGATACAGTATAGTATCTACAATAATGAGATACAGTATAGTATCTACAGTAACAAGATACAGTAGCTTTAACAGAAACTTACTGAATAACATTGACTGCAGTATCGGAAGATTAACTTGTAATACACAAAACTGCTTTTATAATTTCTGAACAAGTGTCGGTGACAGTTATCACATTGACAATATTTTTGCCTGACCTTTGTCTTGCAGCCTTTGCATTTACCATAAGTATTTTACAACAACTGTTGTAGCTGCTATTTGCTAATGACATGCCCGTCACTAGAGACACACACATACTTATCCCCCTAATAGCTGTAGATAATGTATTCTCCACACAGTAACATCGTGACAGACAGGAATACAGCAGTACATTGTCTAAATGCCTGCTGCAGTGTAAGTAAGTGATGGCTGATTCTGATCTGTAGTGTTGGTGCTTGGGAGAGCATTGTGTACACTTTAGCTCCTGGCTGTGGCTTCTGTAGCTGGCTGAAGCAGGTGTAATGTATCAAGGTTTGTCAGACAGTGCACAGTGATGTGGTTTGCTGGCTCCTTAACGACTTCAGTGCTGATGAACTAGGAGAAACTGGAGTTGTTAGACTTTGAGTAAAGGTATCTGCTGAAGTTGGGCTTTTTAAACACTTTTTCCCAACACTGTTGACATTGTTTTTCAGCACTGGTTTTCCCAAAACTATATGTTTTAACACTGTAACACTTGGACAACTGTAATGAAGAAGGAATGATCTGCATAACATCATTTTAACACGCATCAATCAATCACATTTATTTTATAAAGCCCTTTTTACATCAGCAGTTGTCACTATGTGCTTCTACAGATAGCCAGCCTAAAACCCCCAAAGAGCAAACAATGCAGATGTGGAAGCACAGAGGCTAGGAAAAACTCCCTAGAAAGGATGGAACCCAATAAGGAACCTAGAGAGGAACTAGGCTCTGAGGGGTGGCTCCTCTTCTGGCTGTGCCGGTTGTAGATTATAGGAGTACATGGCCATAAAGGCTAGATCATTCTTCAAGCTGTTCAAATGTTCATAGATGACCAGCAGGATCAAATAATATAAACAGTGTTTATAAAGGGTGCAACCGCTCAGCACCTTAGAAGTAAATGTCAGTTGGCTTTTCATAGCCGAGCGTTCAGAGGTTGAGACAGCAAGTGCGTGAGAGAGAGAGAGAGAGAGAGAGAGAGAGAGAGAGAGAGAGAGATATCTGGGATTCCATTTGCATCTCTAAATTATCTGAACAAATTATACTGTCCCTGTTGAAATTTGTCCTGGAGTCGGCCTAACTAATCATGGGTGTTGAGCTAAGGTTTGCAGAGAGAGAGAGAGAGAGATAGAGAGAGAGAGAGAATCGAAACATGCATGCAGACAGTAACGTGTGGGATATAGCAATAAGAATGTCAGTTTAATATGCAGTGCACATCACCTCCTTATTACCCTCCTCAGAGTTTTAAGAATTCCATTACACAGCGAGAAATGCTTTGATGTAGAAAAATACATTTATTTGAAACAATTTCAAAATGACAGTTTCTTAACAGTAGAAATATTGAAATAAAGATGAAACAGAACAGTACTGATGATGCATGCATTTGTAGGATTTGTGCAATGAAGAGTATTACAATGGTCTGCCCTTAGAATCATAATACATGTGGTAAAGAGGTCACTGGAACGCAGACCACAGAGATTAACGCACATTCAACAAATCTGACCTAACAAAGTAGATAGTCAAATCCGTCATGATTGATATATTGTAACAGGCCCACAATATGGTTACTAAAGTCCGATTTGCATATATGTGGCTGTTTTCGCTGCATAACATTTAGAAGTTTTCCCTTTTCAGGTTTGAAGAAGTGACTGCTAAATGCTATCTCCTGTTCGTATAAGCTGGTAGCATAGCTATTATACAGAAATCGGTGGTGGTAGTCAAAGTTGTTTTTTAACTGTAATGCAGTTGATTGGTCACAATGACATCTATACAAGCATTATACTCCGATTTCTACCTCAACATAGTGTGAAATACACATATAAACAATAGCCGAAGTGTAGGCACATTTTGCTGGGGGTCAATGAGGAGTTTCAGGACATTTCCCCCAGACGTTTCCATGGCATTTCCATTTATTTGGTGGAGTTCCATTGACCTCATTACTGCATCTATGTACACTAAGATTTCTTAATTTCCTTTTCCCACAATCTTGATTCCCTTTCAGATTTCAAAGATAATCTTATAATATGTGTTCAACATTTGTACCAACAAATTATAAAACCAGCTCAATAGAATCTTATGTAAAGCAACGAACACAAGAAAAAACTATTCAAACGAACGTTGCAGAATAAAATATCTACACCAATAAATAAGCACACAAACTGTAACAAATGTAACCAAACACAAATACAGTGCCTTGCAAAAGTATTTACCCCCCTTGGATTTTTTCCTATTTTGTTTCATTACAACCTGTAATTTAAATACATTTTTATTTGGATTTCATGTATTGGACTTACACAAGATAGTCCAAATTGGTGAAGCGAAATGAATTGTTAAAAAAAAAAGAAAAAGGCAAAGACGTGTGTGTGCATATGTATTCACCCCTTTCGCTATGAAGTCCCTAAATAAGATCTGGTGCAACCAATTAAATTCAGAAGTCACATAATTATTTAAATAAAGTCCACCTGTGTGCAATCTAAGTGTCACATGATCTGTCACATGATCTCGGTATATATACACCTGTTCTGAAAGGCCCCAGTGTCTGCAACACCACAAATCAAGGGGCACCCCCAAGCAAGCGGCACCACGAAGACCAAGGAGCTCTCTAAACAGGTCAGGGACAAAGTAGTCGAGAAGTACAGATCAGGGTTGGGTTATAAAAAAATATCAGAAACTTTAAACATCCCACGGAGCACCATTAAATCCATAATAAAAAAATGGAAAGAATATGGCACCACAACAAACTTGCCAAGAGGGGGTCGTCACCAAAACTCATTGACCAGGCAAGGAGGGCATTAATCTGAGAGGCAACAAAGAGACCAAAGATGACCCTGTAAAGCTCCACAGCGGAGATTGGAGTATCTGTCCATAGGACCACTTTAAGCCGTACACTCCACAGAGCAGGGCTTTACAGAAGAGTGGCCATTGCTTAAAGAAAGAAATAAGGTAACACATTTGGTGTTCGCTATAAGGCATGTGGGAGACTCCCCAAACATATGGAAGAAGGTACTCTGGTCAGATGAGACTAAAATTTAGCTTTTTGGCCATCAAGGAAAATGCTATGTCTAGCACAAACCCAACACCTCTCATCACCCCGAGAACAACATCCTCACAGTTAAGCATGGTGGTGGCAGCATCATGCTGTGGGGATGTTTTTCATCGGCAGAGACTGGGGAACTGGTCAGAATTGAAGGAATGATGGATGGCGCTAAATACAGGGAAATTCTTGAGGCAAACCTGTTTCGGTCTTCCAGAGATTTGAGACTGGGACGGAGGTTCACCTTCCAGCAGGACAATGACCCTAAGCATTCTGCTAAAGCAACACTTGAGTGGTTTAAGGGGAAACATTGAAATGTCTTGGAATGGCCTAGTCAAAGCCCAGACCTCAATCCAATTGAGAATCTGTGGTATGACTTAAAAATTGCTGTACACCAGCAGGAACCCATCCAACTTGAAGGAGCTGGAGCAGTTTTGCCTTGAAGAATGGGCAAAAATCCCAGTGGCTAGATGTGCCAAGCTTATAGAGACATATTCCAGAAGACTTGCAGTTGTAACTGGTGGCTCTACAAAGTATTCACTTGGGGGGGTGAATAGTTATGCACGCTCAAGTATTCAGTTTTTTTTGCCTTATTTCTTGTTTGTTTCACAATAAAACATATTTTGCATCTTCAAAGTGGTAGGCATGTTGTGTAAATCAAATGATACAAACCCCCCAAAAATCTATTTTAATTCCAGGTTGTAAGGGAAGAAAATAGGAAAAATGTTAAAGGGGGTGAATACTTTTGCAAGGCACTGTACTTTCCCTACAAACCTGCAGCAGTACAGAAAAATATATTTTCAAAACAGGTCTTGCCTCTAAAGGATGTCTGAAGCACTTAGCACTGTTGAATGATCAACAACCAAGGCGAAAATGCCAATGCATGTTTCCCACTTGTAGGGCAAAAGGAGCTTCGAGGCTCATGGGATGAATAGTTGTAATCCACCGCTGTAATTGCCTTGCATGTCGAAGGAATGTCTTCTGAAGAAATTCAGGAGAAATAAAAGGAATTATTCACGTGGATGAACTCTCATTGACTTTTTAGCTCAGATAGGTGAGCTTAGTCTGCCAGTGGAGGCAGTGGAGGAGATGCCTTAGGAACTGGTGGTGGCAGAGATGACACAAAGAAAAAACACTAATGTTCCCATCATCTGTTACTGCGGTAATCTTGTTTCTTTTTAATAAGTATTTGAACAAAGCCGCCTTGACATTGAGAACATTGAAATGAGTTGTCAACAAAATAAGGACAGTCAGATGAGTGAGGATGATGCAATAATCGTACAACAAAACAAAGTGTTGCTTTGTCAAGTCATGTCAGGGATAATGCTTCTGTGGATGGAGTTTCATATATCATAACAACTTTAGATTGTCGCTACTGCAACAGCTTGCTATGACAACTGCTATAACACTCGTATTATAATGTAGCACCACTGTTGTTACAATGTAACAAGGGACTACAGATATAGAAGCTTGTTCCTTTACTACTGAACACACTTATGTACACAATCATGGGAAACACTTTCCTTGTGCAACATTCTCTAAAGATTCCCGCCCTTCCCTCCTCTCACTCTCCTGCTGACTCCAGGCACGACATTGTGGGATAGCTCGGCATGGTGAATTCGGTTCTTAATCATCCACTCATCTGCGTTTATCGCCAGACTGGCTACACCTGCTGCCAGGGACCTGTGCGTGCCTTCAAGCCGCTGACTGGCTGACAGGAGCTCCTGCTATGTCTGCTGAAAACAGCTTTCGGAGGACTGCATTGCACAGCAGTGTAAGTGGAGGAAACTAGCTACTTGCTAGCATGCACACTATTGTATATATTTCACAAAATTATGGAATTAAAGTGGTGGAACTTGACTCAATAGTTGGTTTCTAACTTCTTAATGAAGCTGATGAAATGTGTTGATAGTGGGATAATTTAATGAGACTCAAACAGATGGGATGGTGGTTAAAATCAAGGACTTGTGTAGTTTTTACTCTAGACACCTTATCAGATGAGTGGAAAGTCAACACAAAGTTGTTTTGTCACCTTCTTGCATGGAAATATTGTTTGAGAGATAATGTTTGAGGAGATTACCTTGAAACTCTATGAGAGTTGATATGCTTTACAGAGATAGAACAATCTATGAATAGATGCCAGCAAAGGACTTGATAAACTATATCACTGCAAAATGCCCCCAAGATACTTGTCCTTGACACGCTGATGGGCCTTATACAATATACTCATCAGTAATAACAATTGACATGTACAACAATGTGGGATCATCTTGATGATTCAGACACAAATTATATCCACGGATCATAAATGGTTGATTCCACTTCTCATTACATTCAAAGGGCAAACAATAGAAATAATCCCAGGTTTATGGCTAGTGTCGTCTGTTACAAAGAGTTTAACATTTGAGATGCAGGTAGAAATTACCACCAATGATGTGTTTTGTTTCATTTCAAGCAGGGGTGGTGTTGTGTTAACCTGGTTTGATATTTAGATTTAAATGATGAAAATGATCTTAACAGTTAAACACTTCGTACAAGACAGATACATTGTATAGCCATAAATTAACTAAATGAAGAATATGCGATTCTGTATATATACTGTATGTAAAAGTGACTGAGCTCTTTTAATTAATAGAAAATAACTATTTACAACACTTGCTTATCTACAACACATACATCTCGTCCTTAATAATAACAACATGCACAAGTCAAGGACCTCATTAAAAACAAAGTTGGACTCTTTCTATAAGTAACATCTTGCTTTTGAACACGCTTTTAAGATCTGATAACAGGCCACGACTAGATCTCCTGTGTTCGCCATTGTACTTTTACTACAAGCGTGTGAAAAGTAAACATACATATAGTATATACAGAGCGATAACTGATATCTAAAGATAATATGGTACATTTTCAATAATATTCCCTGCTAGATCGGAGACCTAGACATGATGGCCCATACAGACAAAAACTCTTATACCTCATGAAAAGTAAAACATTGAGAAATGTACATAACTCTCTTCGTAGGTTTTGATGAAGGCTTTGATAAAAGTCCATGAAATAAGACAATTACGGACTGAAAATGTAACATTTCTTCGTAATCCAAATTGTGTAACAGTAGGCCTAAGAAGCTCATACTTGTAATTGAAACTTGTCTCGTTGAGTGGATTTCAGATTCACCGCATAGATGCTATCAAGCAAGACACCCATGCACATCAGTATAAATCAGGTCCTTAGAAAACTATTAACATTGGGGTTGTGTTGGAGAAATTACAAAAGAAAACAAAAAAGAGAGAACCCTCAAAATGGTAATACTTTGTCTGTACACATTTGTTGCATTCCTTCCCTGGCTTTACACGCTAGTGCAGTTAGGAATCTCCCTTGTGCTCTCGCAGGCATTTCCAATTCGCCCTGGGGTAGAGAGAAAAAAACACAACATAAGAACAACGTGAGTTAGTCCACTGGTAGTAGAGGCATTGATGTCTATGAACCAAATACCTACTTCGACACTGATACTGGGGTTTCATTACAATGTCTTATCAAACGCTCTTAAGTTGTCGTTTCATGTGTGGGACATTAGTGGCTGACCCATTGGTTCATTTGTTTCCTTATTTCCTTCTGAAGATACAGTACTCCTCCTTTTTCCTACCAGTTTATTCCATGTAAAGAAACAATGTAGACTTTATAAACACTATGTATTGTATACACTGCAGGTCAAAAGTAAACATTGTTATACATGGAGATATGACCCATATGTGTTCTAATCCAATAACATTCATTTGGACAAAGTATATGTAATATTGTTGGAAGTTCATAGTCACCAAATTAGCAACTTGCTATTAAACGATTTATCAGACTATGTATCTTACGTTTTACTCTGGCGTCCATCTCCTTCTCCATGACTTCTTTGGGCGTAGAGAACTCACTGAGGGTGATCTTAGGCGTGCTGTCGCTCTGGCTGACCGAACCGATCATCTCCTGCTCTTTCTCTTGGTTCACCTCCGCGTATATGTTAATCCAGGGGATTTTTCTGCAGATTGGTAAATGTAGACAGACAACAGCCATGTTACAATAAGAAATGACTATTCAACGATGATCTGTCCCATTGGCAGCATTTCTCAAAGATGTATATTACACTTTTTGTTCAGAGTTGGTGTGTTGACAAAACTATATTAATCCACCTACTTTCATGAAGCCACTAGATATCTAACTAAGAAAATCTTAATCTATACATCATTAAATCCCCATATGACATCAATGTAGTGATATAAGACTGTAATCCTAATGTATATACACTACCATTCAAAAGTTTGGTGTCACTTAGAAATATCCTTGCAATTTTTTTGTCCATTAAAATAACATCAAATTGATCAGAAATACAGTGTAGACATTGTTAATGTTGTAAATGACTATTGTAGCTGGAAACATCTGACATGGGTGTACAGATGCCCATTATCAGCAACCATCACTCCTGTGTTCCAATGGCACGTTGTGTTAGCTAATCCAAGTTCATCAAGGCTAATTGATCATTAGAAAACCCTTTTGCGATTACGTTAGCACAGCTGAAAACTGTTGTACTGATTAAAGAAGCAATAAAACTGGCTTTCTTTAGACTAGTTGAGGACATTTCTATGTGAGCCCAAACTTTTGAACGATAGTGAACATTTTGCATAATCTCAGAAAACCTTTCCCCATTTATATTTATGATTAGAAATTTGTTTCATCCACTCGTACTTCAATTTATTTCAAATTACAAGTCATTTTGTTTGTTAATTGTTTTGCTTTGTCGTGTGTGACATTTCAATAAATCAGTTTCTTCTTTAGATTAATGTGGGAAATTCCATATCCATAATTGATGCGTTTTCCGCATCCTTTTCCATGAGAATAATTTTAATAATTCAGCTTCTAACCACCAAAGTATGGCAACAGCATATTAAGCAATTAAATGATTGTTTTCTTAACATAACATCACTGATTCACACACGCGCCTCACGCATCCAAATCACTCTAAATCTGTTTACTACATCTACAGTATAAAGGAAATTTGAAAAGTTATTTCAAAGGAACGTCTTTAGTTCATTATTGATGCAGGCCCTACCAATCTAGCATATTATTATAATATGCATTATTAATGATGATAGCAGGTTATTCGAGCAGTGCTGTGATAGTGTTCAAAGATATAATCATAAAGTACATACCTCTTGAATTTGTAGATGAGAAACACTGCTAAACCAAGGAATACTACTGATAGGAGCATCAGCATGGCTGAACTGCTGTGTCTCGGGCTGGAATCCACCAAGGGTGCTGTAACAGAGGGTAGAGGAAGATGAACGTTAAACCTAACAAGAACAGAGCAACTCAATAAAGGCTAATCTGGGAAAGCCTTGGTTATTTTCTTGCTTCATTGCTAATATTGATCCTATACTGTATAATATTGTGTCACTAATAACAACCATGGATTACAGTTGAGGTATATCTTTTGCATTACAACAGTCTGCTACATTAGGGCTACATACAGTCAATGCATATGCTTTACTTCAATCAATTTGTTGATTCAAGGAAATATATCCGGCTATGTATTTTGGGTCGATCCAAGGAAATTGTGCTGATTATACTATTCAACACCTCTCACTGTTGTATTACACACCCTTGACACACAAACACACACACACACACTTTACGGTCCAGCACCCGCAGACCTGCTTGTGTATACCTATCCCTTTTAGCCACAGAAGGCCAGCTCAAGGCTATGCGTTCTCACTGGGATTATGTGGCTAATAGAACCTTCAAAATATGTAGCTGTATATACTGTAGTAGAAGGCTGGACTACTGCTCTGTATCCATTCAATACTCTCAACTGAGAATCTTTTCCAATGTGAAAGAGGATTTGTCTTGTTTTTGGGTGGACGCTGGCAAAGCATTTCAATTGCACCCAAGAGTAGTTATTTGTTTGACTCATTCGGAGCCAACTCTCAAACTGGTGTAATGTTGTTGATATTTGTTAGGCGATTCTGATTTTTGAATGCATTGTTAACCAAACGTCTCTTTTTTTGTCCTTTTCTCAAGGACTAAGTAATCAACATGATTATACTCAGTGCAACACTCATGTTATGGTTGGATGTCTGTAAAAGACAGTGAACAGATGTTTGGGTCGTCTTGATGGCAGATATAAAATATCAATTGTCTCAAGGTGTTCCACTTAAAATAAAATCCATCCTCCCTTTCCTCCCACGTCCTCCACCAATCCTCAAACACCCAAGATGGTGACAAATATATAAGGCATTTTAAATACAGAACAAAAAATCTGTTTGGTTTATGCTATACAAATATGAAGACGTTAGCTCCAGTAAATTACATTGCATTCATGACATCACAGAAAGAAACAAACACAGCTAAAAAACAGGACAATTTAAGTAGAGAAAATAATGATTTCTCATGCAAGTACATACAGTTAATTTATTTATTTATCTTGATACTAACTTCTTTCCTTACCCAAAGTTAGCTGTGTGATGTAAACGATTACTCTTGCTCCTGGCTTTAGCTCAAACTCCACCAGATTCTGGTTCAGAGCGCTAGCAAGTATCTCAGAGATCTGTTGGAGGAGATGAAAGAAGCATAATTTAGTCAAACAATTGTCACACTTTGCAGCTCTTTCAATTCACACACAATGCATAATAATATAATATTTGCTGTTTCGTCATGACACCCACCACATTGTTTCAGTTGTCTCAATTGTCGGACTTGGCGCATAGAATTAATGTCGGCGTGTGTGTCATTTCAGCCATGACAATACATTTATCCTATTGTGTAATTGGTGTTAAGGATTGGAAACAATTTGTCATACATGCCATGACAGAATTACAATAACACTCAAAATGTCAGTGTCCAATTTAACTATCCCATACCTGCTCTAGCTCCTCCTCGCTCTTTTTCCTGCCCTCTGATTGGTTCTTGTGTGGTAACAGGAAGAGCTCAGCGGCCGTTGGCACACCTGGAAACACTGCAACCAATAGCTGACCCTTTGGAAAGTCTGACACCTGTAGACAATGGACAATACTGTTACAATAAGTTCATACTTGTATGGTATTCTTAGTCTACAGTCAAAAACACTGGCAAAGGGTGGCTACTTTGAAAAATCTCAAATATAAAACACTTTTTTGTCTACTACATGATTCCATATGTGTTACTTCATAGTTTTGATGTCTTCACTATTATTCAACAATGTAGAAAATAGTAAAAATAGGTGTGTCCAAATTTTTGACTCGTACTGTATATTGCAATATTTTATGGCTGGTTATGACATCTATGTAAGAGTGTTAAAGCCCACAAAACCTACCACACAAGGCAAACCAATCCATTCTACTTGTAAATAGTATGTTATATAACATTTTCTAAATTGTCAATTTTGTTACCATTGTAATTCGGCCCACATTGATGTCAAACATGTACCTAGCCCAATGCTATGTCGCTGATGACTGGGATGAATGCAGGAGAAGGACAAAGCCATCTCTTTGGAACTTATGACTGACAGTCATGTATGTAACAGGCCTATCTAGCTTATATTATTACCCTTACAACAACAAAATTGTTCCATATTTTGGAATAAGATTTTGATTGTTCACAACATTGTATATTCACAACATTATATGTATATGTAGCGCTATCACTAGGGGAGACATTCTAACTGTTAACTGCAGGCACAAGCATCATACGTTGGAAGAAGAGAATCAGGAAGGGAAGCCCAGTGGAAAAATGGAAAAAGAAAGCTTCTTGGCAGGGAAAAAATTTCATATTAATAATACAATTTAGAGTTAAATCATTTGATGTTGTTGTTGTAATGAATTCTTTATGGTCATATACTTTTTTGCTCATCTTTTGAATAACTTATGAAAAAAACACATTGTCATGAAGCATTATGACTATCCTGTGTCACTTTACTTGTACTAAGAAAATACACTTTATGACACTGTCATGAAGCATTATGAACGTTCTGTGTTATTTTACTTGGACTAATACACTTTATGACACTGTCAAGAAGCATTATGAGCATCACAATCATATAAGCCAGATAGGCCTACCACGTACATGCTCTTATGTTGGTAATCAGTCACAAATAAGGTGTCTTGTCCTGCTCTTGAAATTTGCTCCTGCATTCATCCCAGTCATGAGCAACAGAGCATTGGGGCAGGTACATGTCTGACAGCAATGTGTGCACAATTTAATATGGTCAATATTGGAAAATGTAATATAACATAAACATACTTTTTACAAGTAGCCTACGGTGTAATAGAATGGTTTGCTTTGTGTGATGGGTTTTGACACTCTTATGTAGGTGTCATAACCAGCCATAATGCAATATGTCACAACAGGCTAAATATATGTGCCATGATAATGTTATAACCATATAACGACAGTTTATGACAAGTTGTTTCAGCTGTTATGACCTACTATGACATGGTTATGACCGTGTCATAATGTTTTATGACCCTAGGTGTCAAATAAAGTGTTGTACTTTTTTCAATCCAATCTCAACCTCCATGTTTTTGCAAAAGTGTATTTCTTGATGGGAAAAGTATGTCTTGCCAGACAACTGTTTTTCCATGCCTTCAAAATAGCTACTACTAAATGTTTTTCTTTAGAATGTTCTTTATCCACTTTAGATTTTCAGCGAGGCACGGGTTCCAACCAGCAATACGTGTCCATTTAAAAAGCCACTAATGGATAATGGAGTTGTGTAGTCGGCAAGTCACATACATTTGAAGCACATCAATTATCAAGCCTTAAAATCACTATTTGAGTGGCAAAGTAGTGGACAAATAGAGAGCAAAGGAATGACTTGCAATAAGGGGAAAAAGGTATAGAATGAATGGTAGAGGGAAGGGGAGAGGGAAGGGGATACGATGCAATAGCCCCTGTAAAAATCAATACACTCAGGCCATATTTGTTATCTTTGCGATCACTCATTAGTCTAAAAAGTCTTCTGGCTCTGTGTACTTGGGTAGCGCTGGCATTTTGTGCCCCCCAAACTCATTGGCTGGAGTGAAAAATCTGATCTGCGTTAAGGGAGGAGAGTAGGTGAGTCAGACTGTGTCAGATGAGTGAGTGTTTTGGAGGGAACTTTGTCCAAACCCAAATTTGGCTGGAAAACCACCTCTTCGGAACTGCATCTTGTTGCTTTAATATTTTAACAGCAAACGCTTTTGGAGCGACTTCCTCACAATCTTACTGTATGCAAAGCTAAATAAATAAGATGAAACTGTGGTCAATTACTAATTACTATTGTAAACACACCATGAAGTGGATTCTGTTTTTCATTTGTTGTGAACTTGACGATACTGGGTTATTCTATCTTCATAACTGCATCCATAATGCATTATTTTCAACAATATTGTTATAAATAGGTTATGATGATTCACCTATAACTATCATTTTATTCTGTGTAGTAAAGTACAGTCGTTACCCAGGAAAGGAAAGGGGGGTGAGAGCGAGAAAGGGATTCCCAGAAGCAGGGCACTCTATTGGGGAAAAAAATAGTACATGTTAACCTCTTGCACTACACTGAGAGGTGAATTAACAGGTGGTGGTGAAACCAGCGGGGGGCTTCTGCGAAACATACTCAATTATATGAATTTCTCGACAGTCACTGTCTGGAACCTGAGAGTGAGCTTTCGGCATCTTCCATGTTCCGCAGGGGGAGGAAAGAAGAAGCAGGAGAAAGCAGAGATGGAATGACTTCTGAAAATAACTTGAATAGCCTTTATTACTGAACTCCCCATTCAAACCTCTATTAGGCGGTGGGTTGGAATCAGCTGAGGAGCAAAAGCCCTGCCTGGCTCTCACTATTGTCAGCCATAGAGCTGTACTGTAGTAAGGCAACACTGCAGTTAAATTTATCCTGACCTTAATTGCGATTTTGCTGCCCCTTCTCCTTCGCCCTCATCTTCGCTTTATTGTGGGGAGTTGTTTACCTTGACACGATGGAATATGCTTCATCTTGAAGGTGAACTGAACGTGAACCGCAGAAAATGTAAAGTAAATGAAGAGAAAAATTCTATCAACACTTTGTATGGCGATTGTTGCACAATATCTAGGCTATGAACCCTACGTCAACTCTAGCAGTACATGGATGAATAGGCCTTAATATGATTTCCTTTTAGAGAAAGGGTGAAAGGTTGTATAACAAAACTTTCTGTATGAAAAGAGGTGTTGTAACAGTCTGTTGAGGCTAGTAATTAATAGCCCAAGCTAGATCTATAGCTGTCTATAACTGACTGTGCCCCACAGTTCAACACAATTCAATTGGCTGGTGCTATACTATACTTCCATGAACATACTATGTGGCTCAAAGTGCACTTTATCCCTCACAAAGCCTCGCTTTGACCTCTATGACAGTAGCTCCCTCCACTGGCTCTCAGCCTAGCTCACCTGAGGCGCCTCTCACATCAAATAAACTGTGGAGATGGTGAAAACACAGAGAGACCACAAGTCTCAAACTATAGGCCTAAACCAACACACGAAGTGGAAGAATAACACACTTAACTATGTCATATCAGCTCTAGCTCTCCTCCGCAGATACTACGCACATCCAATGTCACAGTAATGACTAAGATCTCCTTCATTCCAGGCTAATTCCGAAGAACGCATTTCATTGCTCCGACTACTGAAATAAAGTTGTTAGTGCTCATCAAGCTGCCTCGAGGGGGGAAGAAGAAGCCGAGCCTCTCGCACCTGTGTGAAAACGAATCACAGGACAGCCCGAGGGCGAACGCCAAAGCGTCTGAGTGGATAGAAAAAGACGAGAGAGAGGGAGAATACGAGAGAAGGAAGGAATTCACACTTACCTGGAGCAGAGCCTTCTTAATAACTCTCCCCACATCCTGTCTCCACTCGGGGACGTCAGGGTTGTACTCGTCCAGATTAGGGGAGAAAGATAAAAGCAGAGATTTGAAGAACTCTGTCAGAGAGAGAGAGAGAGACCCAGGGGAGAAACAGAAACAGACCATTAATTCAGCTCCTGATCTAGGTGCATTATTCTCAAGGTATCCTCCTCATTCCCCACTGCCATTCTTTCTGGTTGTGTCCCTCCTCTAACTGTCTTCTGATGGGTGGGAAAGCTGACAGAGATGTTGGTGTGTGTGAGTGTGTGCGTACAGTATGCATGTGTTCATGGTTTGACAAGAGGAGATGATTGCTCGCACAAGTGATTTCTTAGATAATTGGCGAAATGTCCCCTTTCGCAAATATCCTGACATATTCAAATGTAAAGTACACTCAAACGTTGCATACCAAGGGAGATGCCTGCTAGATGTGCTAATTAGCATTACATCAAGTACAATAATTAGATTAGGGTGATCAGAGAGATAGAGAGAGAGAGAGAGAGAGAGAGAGAGAGAGAGGTAAGTACTGATCCTTACCTTGGACTGATATCGTCTTGGTGTCTTGCAGTATGGTGTTGGCTGAAGACACTTGGACCGTAACAGTGTTCATTCCCTCGCTGGTGAAGGTGTACGAGATGCTCCCGTCTAAGCTGATCACCGGCTGGAGGAAGAGGGAACATGGACAAAACGGATGATCACACTTTGATCAGGTCATAATCCCTTCACCTAAAACCCCAGAACATGAAAGAAATCCATTCCAGATGATAACAACGCTTCTCTGTACACCAAGTGTTTTAAGTGTAATTTACCTCAGTGCTGTTCCCCAGCCACCAGAAGTAGGTGAGGGTCCTGGAGTGGATGGGCCAGACCACTGCTGTTAGGTTTACTTCCTTGTTCTTGATGGCCACAAACGGAGCCAGCAACTGGACATGTTCCACAGGACCTGATACAAATACAGAGAATGATTCATATTCAGTAATGGGTGATTCAGACTCAGTATTGAATGATTCAGACTCAGTATTGGATGATACAGACTCAGCATTGGATAATTCAGACTCAGTATTGGACGATTCAGAGTGAGTATTGGATGATTCGGACTCCGTATTGGATGATTCAGACACAGTATTGGATGATTCAGACTCAGTATTGGATGATTCAGACTCCATTTATGATTGTAATTACATTAATATTGTTTGAGACTGCCTACTTCACAATAGGAAAAGCACTCGCACATCAGAATATTATTTTAGCAAATATTTTGTTTAAATATGAAAAGCACTGGCACATCCAAATATTATTTTTACAGTTGCGTGGGAAAAAATAAATAGAAACCTTCTGAAATGAAGAATTAGAGAAAAGAAGATCTCTCAAACTGCGCTTGCCAGTATCACTTATCATTATCACTGGGGTAGTGTGTGGGATCTTCTTCTAAATAAGACGACTTTAGCCGAAAAGGGAAGGTGAATGAAATCTTCCTCAACAAATGTCATAACTGTCATAATGTTTTACAGTTTTGACGGAATTTAGTTGAAGAAGAAGACTTAAAACACGTTGGCGTTATCATGTTTTTGACGTGATACCTTGTGAGTAATACTGTGGTCTGCCAGGCCGTAATGGGAGCTGACGTGGGTGTACGTGGCATTACCATAATCTAAGTGGTGAAGGTTCCTATAGGGGAGAGATATAACAAGGTATTTTAACAGTAAAACTGCGGCTGACAGTGGTGTGACTCGGTGTTCTGGCGTGTACGCCTGGGCTTCTGTTAACTTCTGTTATCCTTTTTAACTGAGACTAATCTTTATCCTAGCTTTCAAACGCAGGCAGTGTACGTATGTGTGTGTGTTAGTGTCTGTGTATGTTTGTGATGTGTGTGACAGAGAGAGAAAGTGTGCGTATCTGTGTCTCCCCCTTAAGTTTGTATCTATGAGATGTGCATGTGTGTGTGTGTTGTGTGTGATGTGAGTAATTTGGTCAGGCTCCCTAAACTGTGTCAGGTGTTAAAAATATTCAGATTTGAAATATGTGATGGCATCGTGATTGGCACATTGCTAAAAGCATCATCTGTACTCTCTCTCCCCTGTAAATTACCCCAAAATGTGCCAAACAGCCTCCCGAGTGCAGAGGTCTGAGGCACTGAATCACAGTGCTTGATGCGTCACTACAGACCCGGATTTGATCCCAGGCTTTGTCACAGCCGGCCGGCCGGGCCGGGGATACCCATGAGGCGGCGCACAATTGGCACATAGTCGTCCGGGTTAGGGGAAGGTTTGGCCGGCCGGGATATCCTTGTCCCAACGGGCTCTAGCGACTCCTTGTGGCGGACCGGGCGCCTGCAATCTGACGCCAGGTGGACGTTGTTTCCTCCAACACATTGGTGCGGCTGGCTTCCGGGTTAAGCGAGCAGTGTGTCAAGAAGCAGTGCGGCATGGCAGGGTCGTATTTTGAAGAACGCACAGCTCTCGAACTTCGCCTCTCCCGAGTCCATACGGGAGTTGCAGCGATGTGGCAAGACTGCAACTACCAATTGGATATCACGAAGTTGGGGAGAAAAAGGGGTAAAAGTAAAAAAAAAAAGTATAATTTGTACCAAACCATGGAGAAAAAAACACCAGTTGAATCAATTACATAAAAAATATCAAAGTACACTGATTGAAAGTGTCGTGGCAACCATTAACAACATTTAAATGGCACCACTAATTGACGAAAGCATCGTTTTTCAAACCAAGAGACAAGGGGGCTATTCAAACACTGCACCTGAAAGAGCTGGATAATTGTTGAAGCCTTTTAGACATGAGCATGTTATATTTGTCGCTATTATTTACTTGACATTTGGCTGGCTTGTTCATTACAAGATGGAAAGAGTGAGAGAGCATCAAAGTGCTGTACAATGTGCAGAGCATTCTGGTACTTTGTCTTTAACTGGCTCCATTGTACACTGCTGTATATTTAGTAAGGTGGTTATTTACAGAGAAATATGAGGCAGAGATATTCAATTATGATCCATGAGGACCACATCACTGTTGTTTTCCATCCTTTCCCTCCCATCAGGGATTGATTCAGACCAGGGTCACCAGATGAGTGACCACTCTGGCCAATCAATGGCCGACGTCACAGTAACTGACCAATTATCTACCAGGTACAGTAGAAACTAAAACCAGAAGTACTTTATTCCTCGATGGCGGGAATTGAATATCCCTGACAAAATAGATTAATGTATAGAGGTGGCGTACACGTAACATGGAGGTACAAGGTGGTAGTATCAAATCCCAGGGTGTTCTCCGCCAAGGCCGAGACACGGAATATCCCAGGCGTCTTGTAAACGTGTCTGATACCCTCCTCGATCCAGCTCAGGTTGGAGTAGGAGACTGCCGTGCCATCTCCGAAATCCAGTTGGATGTTGGTTCTCATTGAGTCACCCTGGAAAACAAGTAAAGTCTCAAGTAAGTACTACAGATGAAGAAAAACAAGAAAGAAAGAAAGAAAGACAGAAAAGACAGAAATAAAGACAAAAATAAAAAAAATAAGTTAAAGTTATATAAAAAATATATATATATATATATATATATAACAATTCCATTGTATTTGAGAGCCCAGCTAGATGCTTGTACTTTGTTTATTATAGACTTAAATACATATCATTGTTTTGTGGCGGCAGGTAGCCTAGTGGTTAGAGCGTTGGGCCAGTAACCAAAAGGTTTCTGGATTGAATCCCCGAGCTGACAAAGTAAAAATCTGTTGTTTTTCCCCTGAACAAGGCAGTTAACCCAATGTTCCCTGGTAGGCCGTCGTTGTAACTAAGAATTTGTTCTTAACTGACTTGCCTAGTTAAATAAAGGATAAAGGTTATTTTTTTTAAATGGGGTTCAATGCAATGACTCAAAACCACAGTAGCATTCAATAACCAGCACTAAGCATGCATGGGCACAGGCAGGGCATCTTTGTCTGTTTCTGTCAGTAGTCCAACAGATGGTGTTGTGCCACCTCTACATCAGCATGCATCCTGAGTCTGACATGAGTCCCTGTGGTGAGTGTGTGTATGCATTTGTGTGTGTGATGGAGAGAGAGAGAACCACAGGGAGGTCAAAGCAGTGTAGTAATCAAGAGACAGTAGGGTGGCAGGTACACTAGTCAACAGACTGCTTGGCTACATTCACACACAGACACAAGCAGTCAGCACTAGCCCAAACATTGGGGTTGCATCATGTTCTGCCCCACTGTGAGAGCAGTGTGTTTGCCTGTTACTGCTAATGAGGTGTGTGTCTCTCTCTTTCTCTCTCTCCTTATTCACTATCTGTGTTGCTTCTTTTCAAGCACAGCAGAGTATGAAAACACGGGAAGGCTTCTGGGGTATATTTCACAACATTTTACACTGAAAATTATAAACTATGAATAAGCCAAATAAAGAAAGGCCGAATAGAACGGAAGAAAAGGGATAACAGTGGCAGCTATTGTGTGGAACTGTAATGGCGTCGATGTCATTCAGGCTTTTGTTGATGTCCGCTGTTCACATTCTCTGGACACTTCTAGTTCTATATCGAGGTGTCCAGGGATCGCTAGCTAATCTGCATGAGACTGATGCTGGCCTGCTGGCTAAATGTCACATTTTGTGTCCGTGGCTCCGTGTGTGACTCAGAGGGCCACCAAAACCAAAATGCATAATAGCGTAAGCGCCATGGTCTGGACAGCAGGGCTGGTTGACAATGAGGGGTTTTGTTAGCTCAGATCCAGACACAGTAGGACTGTGTAAAGGACTCCTGTTCAGGTGAATGTCAACACACAAAGGATGGTATAAACGGTGTGATGTCAGTGCTGTCGTACTGATGGTGTGTCATACCTGGGTTCAAATTGTTTTTGCTTTCTTTAAAATGCTTTTAGTGTTTTATTGAGCCTGCCTGGAGAGCTAGATGGACTGATTTCCATCAGATCTGGTTAGTGTACACATGACATGCTATAAGGTCACTTTGTGATAATGAAAACTTGACGTGTGACACCACAGATCTCATCCTTCTCTCAAAACATCAAACTTTCTTCTACCTCCCTCTCTCCTTTACTTTCTTTGTCTCAACCGCCATGTTTACTACCTAGCAGTACTACACATTAAATATTTAGGCCCATTTGCTCTCCCCAAGAAATACTGCCATCTTGGGCTTCATGAATATAAATAAGACCCGACGCCATCACAACGCCATCTCCTGTGATAGTTGTTTTTAATTATTTTGGGACTGAAATTATTATAAAATACATTTCACAAACTTTTTGACCACATGGCATATGTCTTTCTTATCAGGGGAGGCCTCTCTTGAAATAAACATATCCTCATTTCCTCAACTTAGCACATTGTAATATGACAGCTTGGCCCGGGAGAGACCTCGTGGGAGAGACACCTACTTCTTATCTGCAGTGCAGGGGGAAAGCACCGCCGCACCGAGCAGAGCGCTACCGCACTTATTCCACCTGAATTTAATGTAAGGTGATTGAACAGTGTCTAGGTAGTGAGGGGAGCGAGGCAAGGCCCTGACCCTAGAATGAGGCTACTCTGAGTCTATCGATCTATAACACGGTTTCCAGGGGTGCATCTCTCTCTAAGGTCTGTATCTCTTACTCTGTCTCTCAGCTCGGGGCTTTGGGCCTGTAGCTGTGTGTGGGTGATGTTGTGTTGCAAGTTACTATTAAACTTTCAGCGGTTAGTGTATATGGGATAACATAACAGGGAAATATTTTCAGGCGTATGTTTGGAGAAACACCAATATTTCACTCAATAACAGGCCTACAGTGAGTGAGTTGTACACCACATGCTAGTGCTACTTTTACAACCTTGCATAACAATACAAAACACATAGATTTTTCATTCCATGGCTTAAGGTAAAAATCAATGCAACTCATAACAGTGATGAGTACAAAGGCGCCCATTTGGGCTCTTACAGGCCCCTAACAATGATATACAAAAAGGCTTTTTTGGCTTTTGGCCCAACCCTACCTCATCCAGATGCACAAGGAAAGTGACGTTGGTGTGCAGGTCGGCGGTAAGCTTGCCCTCTCTGGTGGAGAGGGAAAGACCTTTTGGAGCCCTGTTGGGACACATCTGCTTCCTGGGTGTATACATGTCCTTGACTCCCTTGATGCAGTTGTTGGACACCACTTTTCGGTACCTTAAGAAGATGCCATATGAATGACTTACATGTTCAGTATGGTTTACTGAGGTTAAGGCTTCATGACACTAGTAGTTAACACGGTATTGGTCACGTTCATCAATGTTATTTTTAACCTCAAAGTGATTGTGGAAGTGACAGAGCTAGTGAACAAGACTTGGTATTCTTTGACTAATCTTAAAAATGCTTAGTAATTACTAATTAAAATATTACATTTAACCCTGAAAGTTAATGTCTGACAAGACGTACAGTAGTTGTCGGTCACATTGACAAAATTCCAACATGCTTTCTAACTCCTAGACAAAACTTGACTTTTAATCTTGGGGAAGCGAATGCATAAATTAAGGATGTACCGTTCTCCTCAGACCTCAGCCATCCTGAGGCGTCCTAATCTGTGTCCTAGGACTCCTGACTGTGCTTTGTAGCTCTCAGTAGTACACTATCACTCAGTATAGATATACTGTCTGGTGACTGACTCAGGTCTAAATAGCCAATATCATTATTTACACTAGGAGCCGTGCCAGAAGGTGTGACACCCTGACAGTGTTTCATTACAGTGGGAAGATGGGAAGACGACAAAGAATTGGCCAACTATTCAGAGAGATACTGTAGCCACTGCAATTTTTTATGTGTTTTTGTACTTCTCTTTTTAAATGAAATGAAATGAAATGATACCTATTCAGGCTTTTTAACATGGACCATATTATGACCATCATAATACTTTCCAAAATGAAATGGAAAACATCAGAGGAAAAATATGTGGCCTTTCATTGAGCAGAAATATACAGAAGGGTTGCCTTCACTTAGAATAGACAACATAGAAACGCTACAAAATAGTGTCCCTATGAGCAACTCACCCTGTGCTGTTGAGGTACTTCTGTCCTTGGCTGCAGCTCCTTGATACAACAGCTGGGTTGAACCAGAACGCTGGTAGACAGTTCCCTTCTCTACGCCGTTCATAGCCATAATCACTATAACAAATCACATACAGAATGTGATCAATATCAACACTTTACCTCTACCTACTGTATATGTACATGTCTACCTCAATTACCTCATACATCTGCACGTCAACTCGGTACTGGTACCCAAGTTATCGTTACTCATTGTTTATTTATTATTATTTTTCTATATTTTTCTCTCTGCATTGTTGGAAAGGGCCTGTAAGTAAGCATTTCACATTTAGTCTATACCTGCTGTTTACAAATGTGATAAATACAAATGTATTTGATTTTGATCCAAAAGACATACAGTATTACTGTGTTATATGTTACAGCTTCTCTTCTCTCAAAACATACAATAGATATGTTTTGCATTGCAACGCATCATTATTATATATTGATTGGGCTGCAGTTGACAAATGCTCCAGATCAGCAGAGCTAGGAAGACTGAGCCCTGGGGGACTCCATGTCAACACAGGCAGCCAGGTCAGGGATGGCTGACTTCCACCAGCTGACGTTAGCTACCTCCCAATCACAAAGTGATTTACATCGGGCAAAGCAGGTTAGGCAAGTGCCCATTCTAATAATGATTTATCAATTAATTACCTAGCCAGAACTAACAGGAAGCAACAAAGCCTGAGGTCCATCTAGGATTGAGGCCAATTTGGTATCTGTGACCAACATATGCGTCATGTGAAATCCATAGATTAGGGCCTAATAAATTTACAGTGAGGGAAAAAAGTATTTGATCCCCTGCTGATTTTGTACGTTTGCCCACTGACAAAGAAATTATCAGTCTATAATTTTAATGGTAGGTTTATTTAAACAGTGAGAGACAGAATAACAACAAAAAAATCCTGAAAGACGCATGTGAAAAATGTTATAAATTGATTTGCATTTTAATGAGGGAAATAAGTATTTGACCCCCTCTCAATCAGAAAGATTTCTGGCTCCCAGGTGTCTTTTATACAGGTAACGAGCTGAGATTAGGAGCACACTCTTAAAGGGAGTGCTCCTAATCTCAGTTTGTTACCTGTATTAAAGACACCTGTCCACAGAAGCAATCAATCAATCAGATTCCAAACTCTCCACCATGGCCAAGACCAAAGAGCTCTCCNAAAAATCCTGAAAGACGCATGTGAAAAATGTTATAAATTGATTTGCATTTTAATGAGGGAAATAAGTATTTGACCCCCTCTCAATCAGAAAGATTTCTGGCTCCCAGGTGTCTTTTATACAGGTAACGAGCTGAGATTAGGAGCACACTCTTAAAGGGAGTGCTCCTAATCTCAGTTTGTTACCTGTATTAAAGACACCTGTCCACAGAAGCAATCAATCAATCAGATTCCAAACTCTCCACCATGGCCAAGACCAAAGAGCTCTCCAAGAGCTCTTCTTCTATTTGTCAGGGACAAGATTGTAGACCTACACAAGGCTGGAATGGGCTACAAGACCATCGCCAAGCAGCTTGGTGAGAAGGTGACAACAGTTGGTGCGATTATTCGCAAATGGAAGAAGAGCTCTTGGAGAGCTCTTTGGTCTTGGCCATGGTGGAAAGTTTGGAATCTGATTGATTGATTGCTTCTGTGGACAGGTGTCTTTAATACAGGTAACAAACTGATTTTACTGCCTCTATCACCAGCTGTAGAGATAGAGAGAGAGAGAGAGAGAGAGAGAGAGAGAGAGAGAGAGAGAGACATGCCAAGTGGTCAGGAAGTTTGTGAAATGTATCATATAATAATTTCAGTCCAAAATAATTAAAAACAACTATCACAGGAGACTAATGGATTCTAATTAAAACTCATACAGTCTGACCTGACACCGCTGGCACTTATATACAAATGTATCATTGCTATTCTCTTCCCTGCCTTTAGAAGATAACAAAAAAAAAAACTATAGTCCTATTAACAGCCTTCGTCTTCTCAACGTTATTACAAACATAGCAAAATGAGCTAAGCAGAGAGACAGACGTTAGGAGCAAATTATCCCTAAGATGTCTGTTAATTGGAGCACTGACACCGAAAATGAACCAAATTAATGGGATCCTGAAATAGTGTATTAAATCCAAAATGGACTTAAATGGGACAACACAGACAAAGCATCATACAACATGTCTCTCTCTTTTATGGATAATGTATCTTCTGTTGATCTACTCATGTTTAGATTTGAGATAAAAGGACATGTTTTCATGTGTTCTACTTTACTGCAATTGTGAGTTATTATACTAGTATACTATAATTACCATTCAAAGTCGTGGGCCCGACAGATACACGACTCAGCAGAGAGGACTTTGGCGTAGTCTTTTCCCAGCATGCAATAGTTTCCTGGTCTGCGTTTCATATAGATCTGTTTCTGGCCCATCACACACAGCTCGCCCTGTGAAACACATACAGGATATTAATCCATATAGTGAACGCACATGGGATTACAGTATGTCATTTTCAAATGTCAAATTCACATAGAACAGCAAGTCAAACCATTCTTATCTTAACCTATTGAGCTTATTGGAACTACCCAAACACTGTAAGTACACTGTATCTGCCTTGTAAAAACATTGGTACCTGGAGGAAAATGGGGGAGGGTCATGCTTTTTTTATTTCAGTCAGGGGAGGTTTCTTAGTTTCTTTTTTTGTCCAGGGGAGGGTAATGTAATTTGTAATTGATTAAACGCCAAATTGCTCAGGTTTTGAGAATTAGTTGCTTATTACACTATCTCGACGTGTGCCCAATGATGCCCCTCATCCCTGATTCTCTGCTTGGCGCGCAATATCAAGTGCCACTACTGTGGTCACAATCAAATGATCCATAGACTGTACTACATGCTATAGGCCTAGGCTATATGAAGAGCATGCTAGGAGAAGCACAGGGTAAAGTTATATTTCTAAGAAAATGTACTTCCTTCCAAGTTTTTTGCGCTGCTGGGATGGTGTATAAAAAAACTATGTTTCACTGCATTACGCACTGTAATGGATAGGCATTCCCAATTGTGAGCCCCGGCCTGCCCTGCTCTTGCTGATGTAAACCTTTTTGTGCTGCCTAACAAATGACTGTGCTGTGTACGATGGCACTTCAGGAGACGAGTCAAGGACTTATTCCGGATTTTTTATTTTATTTGTCCAAAAAAGTATATATCTGTGCTTGCAGACTAGGCCTACTGATGCCCTGTTCAGTTTGAGAGGGAGAGAACGAAGATGAAAAGGAAGACCCAAGGTCTTCAAGTAATTTACATAACTTACATTACTATGAAGCAGCAGCAGTTGAATTTGACTTGAAGCTATTAACTTCTTTGGGAGCAGCGCACGAGGTGACTGTTTTGGAGAGCCTGGCGTGCCCAAAGTAAAATGCCTCCCATTCAGGCCCAGAAAATAGGATATGCACATATTTAGTACCATTGGATAGGAAACACTCTGAAGTTTCTAAAAGTGTTAACATTTTGTCTGTGAGTATAACAGAACGGATATGGCCTGGAAAAAGTGGTTTTGACACATTGCCTCATTTGGAACCCCTCCCTTATGAAAATGCCCATATAAGGGCATATGAATGCAGTACCTATTGCTTCCTCTGGATGTCAACAGTCTCGAGACAGTGTTTTGATTCTTCTTAGCTGCTTTTAGATTGTAGAAGAAGACGAATAAGGAAGTGGCCACACAGATGTCAATAGAAGAAAATGCGCGTTCACGGCTGGCGCGTTCTTTGGTTTTTTCCTTTCTTATCGCCCAGTTTATATTCCGGTTGAAATATCATACTATTTATACATAAAAGAGTTCCTAAGGATACATTTACAATTATGTTTGATTGTTCTTGGACAAGTTTATAGGTATAAGTTGAACGAGTTCTCTTCACGTTTCAATGGAGGAGTCGACGCTGTATTTTCTCATTATAACGCGCCAACCAAACAGAGATTTATGGATATAATACATTACTTTTTCTAACAAAAGAACCATGGATTGTCTTCGTTGGACACTTGGGAAGCCCTCAGCAGAAGTTCTTCAAAAGGTAATTGATTTGTTTTCGCTGTGAAATGTGTT
>QNTS01001282.1:149603-165185 GCA_003317085.1 Hucho hucho | reverse complement strand
TATACATAAAAGTGTTCCTAAGGATACATTTACAATTATGTTTGATTGTTCTTGGACAAGTTTATAGGTATAAGTTGAACGAGTTCTCTTCACGTTTCAATGGAGGAGTCGACGCTGTATTTTCTCATTATAACGCGCCAACCAAACAGAGATTTATGGATATAATACATTACTTTTTCTAACAAAAGAACCATGGATTGTCTTCGTTGGACACTTGGGAAGCCCTCAGCAGAAGTTCTTCAAAAGGTAATTGATTTGTTTTCACTGTGAAATGTGTTGTGTGAACCGTGAAGGCTTATGAATTTATGGTAATGGCAAAATATGTGGGGTGCTATCCTCAAACAATCAAATGTGGTGCTTTCGCCGTAAAGCCTTTTTGAAATCTGACAACGCTGTGATATTGCCAAGAAGCAGAGCTTTTGATGACTATGCAACACTTGTATATTGATGCATGTTTAATAATTCAACTTTTGGATTTTGAATTTGGCGCCTTGCATTTCACCTGGTAGTGTCGGTCCCTAAGAAGTTAAGAACAAGAGGGCTTTGTGTTGAAGACTATTTATCTTAATCAAGAAATAAGAGGTAGGCCTACTTGTTTGACAGATGAAATTATAGTCTACTATCCATAGACTTTGTCAGCCATTTCTTTCAGTCACCATGCACTCCTTAAATATGTCAGTGTCAGTGAAGAGCTTGGTGTGTTAAGTTAAAACCATGGCTCGAATTGAGGAGGTATGTGAGGGTATTGTGGCTTTTGTTAAAGAACATGGCTAAAAGCATAGGCCTACCCCCTAGTTAGCTTGTTATTTTGGAAATAAAAGTGTATGGAACTGATTACATAAAGTGATATAGAAGGACACTTTAATCCACAATTATTTATGCTAGAAACAAGCTGTAAAATACCGGGGAAAGACAAGACTCCGATGCATATTGTGGTGGTTAATTTCTTTACTATCAAATGAGGAGAGACAAACTTATCACACAAGTCAGAGTTATACTTAAAATACATCTTTAATAGTAAGAGCTTTGCAATAGCAATGGCTTGTCAACGAATTCACCACCATCTCTGATGGTCCATTGAGAGCGGCGACACAAAGGCTACTGAGAACTTTTATAGCAAAGATCCACCCCCTAGTCTACATAACAAACCACAGATGTTTGGAACAGGTCACAAGGTTACAGTTTTTAAATGAGAAAGGAGCATCCCCCAGCCAGATAGCATTCGCTATAAATTATGTTCAGTTTGGCCCCTAAGACGAGTTTCAGATCTCGTTCCTGGTACTTCATAGCACAGAAACACCAACTCATCCAATTGCATAAATCAATTGTCAACTCCAGATACTCCCATCTCAAGTAAAACCCCTTCTTGACCACACGCCTGCACAAGCTCACTGAGGGGAGTGAGCCTCTAGGTCATACACTACCCCAGGATAAGTGCAACATCAGAGATGACATACAATGGTTCCAGACACTACCACACACATCCCCCGAAGTAAAAGGAGGGAGTGACTGGCGCACAGACATTGTGGAGACAAGTAATTGGTTCCCCATTAATCACGCCATCCCTTCACATGGTTTAAGAATAGGTAAAGACACATTCACATATTAAGACAATGTTCCCTCCTGTCCTCTTCCCTTTCTGATATTCTGCATAGCACCATGGACATGTGAAAGACAAGCCTGACGTCTCCCCTCTCTGGGCCCCAGGTGACTGAGCCCCAGCTGAGGAAAGAAGTGCAACTGCCAACACCAGAGTCCGAAGGGATACAATCTAATAACAAGTATATCACATAAGCATATTATGCAGATAAGACATCTTAATTATCTATGTTTCTCAACTAATTCTGATTATTCCGCCACAATATGGGATATCTTTGGTTTGTCTCTATGACATGCAGAAGCTGCGCTACAACCTTCTATAGCCAAGGAGACAAAAAAGGTACTTTGTTTGGGAAGTAATGTGTGATTCGGCCACTATCAATTGACGTTCAACATTTCAACAGGCTATTAAAAAACATACTAACTATAAAATCAGTCAGGAGCAAGCCAGGTAGCCTAAAAAGGAACAAAAATGTGTTGTTATATTATTATTATTTCCAGGCTTTACCCTGCCATTTAAAAAATCAACTGAGAAACATTTGTGACATGCTACAGGATGGCAGGGGCGCTCAGCATTTCAACAACATGCCTATACAGTACATTTCACATTTAGGCTGCATAAAATGAAATAAAATAAATGACTGAGAATTAAATAGAAACACGAGTTTGGCTGGTCTTTGATTGAGGATCATGTGGTGCGCTACAATATGCATGCCTAGTTCGTTAATTTAGCCTAGCAGATGCTCTTATACTCCCATGACTTAACTTCTTAGGGAGCGGCAGCAGAGGTGACGGTTTTGGAGATTCTGGCATGCCCAAAGTAAAATGCCTGCCACTCAGGCCCAGAAAATAGGAAATGCACATAATTAGTACTTTTGGATAGGAAACACTCTGAAGTTTCTAAAAGTGTTAAAATAATGTATGTGTGTATAACAGAACTGATATAGCCGGTGAAAACCTGAGGAAAATCCATCCGGATTTGCTGTTTTTTTTGTACATGACCTGCTTCTCCAGGCTGCCTATTCATTTCTATTTTAACTAGGACTGAGGCTGCAGTACCTATGGCTTCCAATAGATGTCAACAGACTTTATACAGTGTCTGGAGGCTATAGCACTAAGCAGAACAGATAGGAAGAGGAAGTAGTGAAGGGACCACTTTTGTCAACAACGTTTGACGGGCGTGAGATTGTGAGCGCGCCCCACTTTATTTTCCTTTCCTATTGTTCACGTTATCGTCCGGTTGAAATATGACAGTAAATATATATAAAAGGATACCTAAGGATACATAAAAAAATGATGTTTGATTTGTTTGTAGAAAGTTTATCGGTATAATTTGAACGTGTTCTCTTCACGGTTCAATGGGCGACTCAACAGTGGATTTTCTGATCATAACGCGCCAACCAAACTGAGATTTATGGATATAATAAATGACTTATTCTAACAAAAGAACCATTGGATGTCTTCGTTGGACACTTGGGAAGCCCTCAGCAGAAGTTCTTCGAAAGGTAAGTGATATTTTTTAGCTCTTATATGGGTTTTGTGTGACCCGCGCTGGATATGAATTTATGCTAATGTGGAAAATATACGAGGTGCTATCCTCAAACAATCAAATGTTGTGCTTTCACCGTGAAGCCTTTTTGAAATCTGACAACGCCGTGATATTGTCAAGTAGCAGAGCTTTTGATGACTATGCAACACTTGTATATTGATGAATGTTTAATAATTCAACTTTTGGATTTTGAATTTGGCGCCTTACATTTCACCGGGTAGTGTCGGGAGCGCGCCGCTACTCCCTAATCACAGTCTACACAAATCTATTTTGCAGCAACAATATATGTCATGCCCTGATCTGTTTCACCTGTCCTTGTGCTTGTCTCCACCCCCTCGAGGTGTCACCCATCTTCCCCAATTATCCTCTGGATATTTATACCTGTGTTTTCTGTCTGTCTGTGCCAGTTCGTCTTGTTTGTTCAATCCTACCAGCATTATGTCTCAGCTCCTGGTTTTCCCTAGTCTCTCTTTTTCTCATCCTCCTGGTTTTTGACCCTTGCCTGTCCTGACCCTGTGCCCGCCCGCCTGACCACTCTGCATGACCACTCTGCCTGACCCTGAGCCTGCTTGCCGTCCTGGCCTCTACTCTGGATTATCAACCCCTGCCTGCCTTGACCTGTCGTCTGCCTGCCCCTGTTGTTACAATAAACAATGTTACTTCACACAATCTGCACTTGGGTCTTACCTTGATTCCTGATAATATCATGGAATAAAATAGAAAATGATAGTTTCCCAAAGGACATGTTTCTTTGCTGTGTTAAACAACGAATGGCTTTTTCTCAAATGAATTGATGATCATGTACTTCAGTTGTAACTGGTTCTGTTGTGCTCACTTTTTACAGTTGAAAGTCAACTTTAGCGCTGTTGCAGACTATCCTCTATTTTTAACAATAGCCTGTAGAGAAATCAAAACATCTCTGGTGCTGCAGCATGCGCTTATTAGTTGTCATGCTCTATTTTACTAAGACTCTGCCTGTCTCCAGTCATGTAAAATTATGTAGAATTGCATGAAATGTGTTATTAACTTCTTAGGGAGCGGCAGCTGAGGTGTCGGTTTTGGAGAGTCTGGCGTGCCCAAAGTAAAAGGCCGGCCACTCAGGCCCAGAAACTAGGATATGCACATAATTAGTACTATTGGATAGGAAACACTCTGACGTTTCTAAGAGTGTTAAAATAATGTATGTGAGTATAACAGAACTGATATAGCAGGCGAAAACCCGAGGAATTTCTGTCCTGGAAAAAGTGTTTTTGACACATTGCCTCATTTTGAACCCCTCCCTATTGAAAACAGCCATATATGGGAGTGAGATGGCAGTACCTATTGCTTCCACTGGATGTCAACAGTCTCTTGACAGTGTTTGGTGATGTTAGGTTGCTCTGGATGGTAATAGAAGAAGAATTTCGAACTAGTCACCAGATGTAAACAGAAGAGGAGGCGCGTTCACGGGCTCGCACGCGCTGTGTTTTTTTTTTTATAATTCGGTTGAAATATTATAGTAAATATACATAAAAGTGTTCCTAAGGATACATTATCAATGATGTTTGATTGTTCTTGGACAAGTGTATAGGTATAGGTTGAACGTGTTCTCTTCACGGTTCAATGGGCGAGTGGACGCTGTATTTTATGAACATAACACGCCAACCAAACAGAGATTTATGGATATAATAAATGACTTTTTCTAACAAAAGAACCATTGGATGTCTTCGTTGGACACTTGGGAAGCCCTCAGCAGAAGTTCTTCGAAAGGTAAGGGATTTTATATTAGCGATTTTATGCGTTTTATGAGACCCGCTATGGTTATGGATTTATGCTCATGCGTAAAATATGAGAGGGGCTATCCTCAAACAATCAAATGTTGTGCTTTCACCGTGAAGCCTTTTTGAAATCTGACAACGCTGTGATATTGCCAAGAATCAGAGCTTTTGATGACTATGCAACACTTGAATGTTTAATAATTCAACTTTTGGATTTTGAATTTGGCACCTTGCATTTCACCGGGTAGTGTCGCTAGCGCCCCACTGCTCCCTAAGTAGTTTAAAAGGCTTTTTTGGGGGAACACAAATAAGATGATAGATTCATGCCGTGCTTTTGTTATAATTGATATATTTTCACCACTACCCTTGTCTTTGAACCCACAAAACTCTAGCTACTTTGCCATCTAATAAAATGAAGACGGTTTCTAAAACTGCATATCAAAAGCTCTGGTCTGTCCTAGGAGTGAGGGTAAATGGTAGGCATGTTCTCTGCGATCCACTTTATGTTTTAATTATTATTTTGGGTATAGGGGAGGGTCACTTTTTTATTTTTACCATTAAGGGAGGGTCAGGTAAAAATATATTTTACTGAAGGAAGGGCCATCTATTTTCCTTTCAGAGAGGTCCGATTTTCTCCATTATAAATAACGTACAGTCCCTAACTAGCATGTAAATACATTGCTATTAGGTAATAAGCACACATATTGATAAGTTGGACCTTCCTGTTTAAGAGGTCTTACCTTGTTGTGAAGGTGCCACGTCTGAAAGTCTCCTTCTGTACATTTCCTGTTGAAGATGGACTTGTAGTCTATCTTGATAAGCTGCCACTCAGACCTATGGCTGAAATGTCCAAAAAACCTTGAGAAACCAAAGGATGAATACACAAGTTAATATAACTCGACAAGGGTTGTCAGCGCTACAAGGTTTCACCAAACATGCATTGAGTCCTAAACTAACAGACTGACAACCCTTATGAATCAAATATTTTCTCCCATTTAAATGTCTGTTAATGAAGACGAGACATCAGCATTCGTTGAATTAAAATTCCTCCCCATCCCCTCATATCTTCCCTCCAAGAGGAACAGGGTTCCCAAGAGAACGAGATGGAGACAAATTATGTCATCCATCTCATCCCTCCATCCCCTTCCCTTTCACCAAAAGGAACAGAGTCCCAAAACAACGGAAGACAGAAAGATTAAACACATCATCCCGCCTTTTCTCCATCTCTCTAAGACTTCCTACGGAGGACAAAAGAACGTCATCCCCTCGTCTATAGATCATTCATCACTGCACGTCATCCCTCGATTACTCTATTGTCCCGACTCACGTCATGATCTGGTTCTCTGTCCCGGCCTCCACCAGCATCCCATCCACGAACAGAGGTACCAAGGAGAAGCTGTGTCTGGTCCACTGACGCCCATCATCAAAACTGATTCTGTAACAGAGTCAGAACACAATAACACATTGAATGAATCCCAAATGGCGCCCAGGGTCTATAGGGCTCTGGTCTAAAGTAGTGAAGCCAAATAGGAAAAAGGGTGTCATTTGGGCTACAACCATTCACATCTCAGACTGGCGGTAACAACAAGGCCAATATTCATAATTCTGACTTGGAGTGCTGATCTATGATCAGTTTTGCCTTTTAGATCATAATGAATGAGATTATACGGACCGGTGGGATCTGATCCTGGATCAGCATTACTACTCTGAATACTAGCCCTGATGATCTCAATTACAGTGAGTCAACTGGGTTCATGGAAGATCAGCGGAGTGAATAGTCTCCATAGACAGTCACCCGCTGAATCTCAGGTTGCATCTAATCGACTACAGTTAATACACGTTCTGCTGAGTAGAAGAATAATAAAATAACAGAACTGTGTTCGACTATCAAAGCGTGGAGGCATAACAACTTGAAGAGAAAACTAAAAGTATTGAGTTTACTTACGGTCTACAGTGAGGTGATGTAGAAGAAAAAACACAACACCCAAACAAACCAGAATAGAACCGTTTCATGTTCTAACGACTACAAAACAGGGGCGAAGAGGTGGGGGGACACAAATAAAAAAAATAAAAAGAGATTGGGCAACTTTCATCCTCCGGGCCTGTTCTCTATTGATTCTGACAGCTCATCAACATCACTTCAGATGTGAGAACACTGGAGTACTGTGTGTGACAAGGTTGGGAACAACACTCAACAATGCAGAGTCTTGCACTAGGATACAAGAAGCAGCAGCCCCCCTGTTGCAGCTTCCATCCAAACCTCCATCAGCCAGCATGCCTTCATCTGGCTAAAAGTTCAGACAACAGACAAAGCATTGATACACATCTATTAGGAGGATACCAGGGCCAGGAAATGTTTTCTGTTACCCTAGTTCTGAAGAGAAAGAGAGAGAGACACGATTGGTTTCTACAGCACTTGCCTGGGTTCAAATAGTATTTGTTATCATTCAAATACTTTAGCTGCCTGTTACCTGGCCTAACGGATCCAATGGAATTGGCCCAAAAGCGCAAACCCCACCCATCTGGCACTCTAGACAATTAAATGTCTCAATTAAACACTAAAAGAAAAAAATATTATTTGAAGCCTGGCCTGTTATGAGGGCTTCTACTGTGTTCCTTTCCTCCACTAGTGCACTTAAATAATCTAGGAGACACAACCAGGAAGGAAGGAATCCTCCACACTTGACTGGTGCTAAAAGCAATTTCCTAAAGTGATATAAAAAGAAGAGAGATATGGTTTCAGTTGAGTTGGTCTTTACTGAGGCAAAATGTGGGCGCTCCAATTTAGAATAGGATGGTCAGTGTTAAAGTACTAAAGGGGGACTTGGTGAAGAGAACTTTCCCCCAATTTAGATTTTTGACAACATGTTTGTATCTTTATTGCATATGTTAATCATATATAATGGGACATTTTAAACGTTTTCTTGACATCAATAGAAGTACTAACTTGTTACAGCAATCAGTTTTCAGAGATACAAACACTGAATTAGATTTAAACCTACTGTAAATGTCTAGTGGGGACGGTTGGTTGTTTCACAGCGACAAGGGCCCCTCCTTTATCCAGAAACCAGACGTTGTGCTCCTCCTCGAATATCTGAAAGAGGACACAGGCAATTCAATATAATATAAGATTTACAAATGTTACCTATTGTACACATCTAGCTGAATACTGAGAGTTTCAAAACACCTCAAGATCAAAAGGCAGAGACAGCAGTCCAAAATACTTATTTTCCAAACTACAATATTAGAATATATGATTAGAATGTCTTATCTAAACTCACCTGTCTCCAGTTGTTACCAGCATCAGATGAGATGAACATTCCAACGTTATTGTACGACAGCTCAGACCCAATATTCCCTGTGATAAAAATGGAACAACAAATTAGTTAAATATTCAAAGGTGTAAATTACAATGAAGAATAGATGTAGAGAAGAGAAGAACAACCATTCATGCTTGGATGAATATTGCTCAGTTTTTCTCAAGCAATGATGTAACATTTTAATATGCAGACCACACTATTTGCCTAGAGAGTGTTCAGCTAAACTTTTTGTGGCTGTTTATTTACCACCACAAACGGATGCTGGCACTAAGACCGCACTCAGTCAGCTGTATAAGGAAATAAGCGAACAGGAAACCGCTCACCCAGAGGAGGCGCTCCTAGTGGCCGGAGACTTCAATGCAGGGAAACTTAAATCAGTTGTACCTAATTTCTATCAACATGTTAAATGTGCAACCAGAGGGAAAAAAATTATAGATCACCTGTACTCCACACACAGAGACGCGAACAAAGCTCTCCCTCGCCCTCCATTTGGTAAATCCAACCACAATTCTATCCTCCTGACTCCTGCTTACAAGCAAAAATATAAGCAGGAAGCACCAGTGACTCCGTCTATAAAAAAAGTGATCAGATGAAGCAGATGCTAAACTACAGGACTGTTTGCTATCACAGACTGGAACATGTTCCGGGATTCTTCCGATGGCATTGAGGAGTACACCACATCAGTCACTGGCTTTATCAATAGGTGCATCAAGGACGTCATCCCCACAGCGACTGTACGTACATACCCCAACCAGAAGCCATGGATTATAGGCAACATTCGCACTGAGCTAAAGGGTAGAGCTGCCGCTTTCAAGGTGCGGGACTCTAACCCGGAAGTGTATAAGAAATCCTGCTATGCACTCCGACGAACCATAAAACCGGAAAATACAGAGCTAAGATTGAATCGTACTACACTGGCTCTGATGTTCGTCTTATGTGGCAGGGCTTGCAAACTATTACAGACTATAAAGGGAAGCACAGCCGCAAGCTTCCCAGTGACACGAGCCTACCAGACGAGCTAAATGACTTCTATACTCGCTTCGAGGCAAGCAACACTGAGGCATGCATGTGAGCATCAGCTGTTCCAGACGATTGTGAGATCACGCTCTCCGTAGCCGACGTGAGTCAGACCTTTAAACAGGTCAACATTCACAAGGCTGCGGGGCCAAACGGATTACCAGGATGTGTGCTCTGGGCATGTGCTGACCAACTGGCAGGTGTCTTCACTTTTCCCTGATTGAGTCTGTAATATCAACATGTTTCAAGCAGACCACCATAGTCCCTGTGCCCAAGATCACAAAGGCAACCTGCCTAAATGACTACAGACCTGTAGCACTCATGTCCATAGCCACGAAGTGCTTTGAAAGGCTGGTAATGGCTCACATCAACACCATTATCCCAGAAACCTAGACCCACTCCAATTTGCATACTGCCCAAACAGATCCACAGATGATGCATCTCTATTGCACTCCACACTGCCCTTTCCCACCTGGACAAAAGGAACACCTAGGTGAGAATGCTATTCATTGACTACAGCTCAGCGTTCAACACCATAGTACCCTCAAAGCTCATCACTAAGCTAAGGATCCTGGGACTAAACACCTCCCTCTGCAACTGGATCCTGGAATTCCTGACCGGCCAGCCCCTGGTGGTGAGGGCAGGTAGCAACACATCTGCCACGCTGATCCTCAACACTGGAGTCCCTCAAAGGTGCGTGCTCTATCCCCTCCTGTACTCCCTGTTCACCCACAACTGTGTGGCCAGGAATGACTCCAAAACCATCATTAAGTTTGCAGACGACACAACAGTGGTAGGCCTGATCACCGACAACAACGAGACAGCCTATAGGGAGGAGGTCAGACACCTGGCCGGGTGGTGCCAGAATAACATCACATCCCTCAACGTAACCAAGACTAAGGAGATGATTGTGGACTACAGGAAAAGGAGGACCAAGCACGCCCCCATTCTCATCAACGGGGCTGTTGAGAGCTTCAAGTTCCTTGGTGTCCACATCACCAACAAACTAGAATGGTCCAAACACACCAAGACAGTCGTGAAGAGGGCACGACAAAGCGTATTCCCCCTCAGGAAACTAAAAAGATTTGGCATGGGTCCTCAGATCCTCAAAAGGTTCTACAGCTGCAACATTGACAGCATCCTGACTGGTTGCATCACTGCCTGGAACTGCAAATGATCGGCCTCCGACCGCAAGGCACTACAGAGGGTAGTGTGTACGGCCCAGTACATCACTGGGGCTAAGCTTCCTGCCATCCAGGACCTCTACACTAGGAGGTGTCAGGCCCTAAAAATTGTCAACGACCCCAGCCACCCCAGTCATAGACTATTCTCTCTACTACCGCATGGCAAGCAGTACCGGAGTGCCAAGTCTAGGACAAAAAGGCATCTCAACAGTTTTTACCCCCAAGCCATAAGACTCCTGAACAGGTAATCAAATGGCTACCCGGACTATTTGCATTGTGTGCCCCCCCCCAACCCCTCTTTTACGCTGCTGCTACTCTCGGTTTATCATATATGCACAGTCACTTTAACCATACATTCATGTACATACTACCTCAATTAGCCTTACCATGTGTCCCGCCTCCCACCACCAGCCAACCCCTCTTTTACGCTACTGCTACTCTATATTTATCATATATGCATAGTCACTTTAGCCATATCTACATATACATACTACCTCAATCAGACCAACTAACCGATGACTGTATATAGCCTCGCTACTGTTATAGCCTCCCTACTGTATATAGCCTCGCTACTGTTATTTTTCACTGTCTTTTTACTGTTGTTTTTATTTCTTTACTTACCTATTGTTCATCTAATATATGTATTTTTTATTACACTGTTGGTTAGAGCCTGTAAGTAAGCATGTCACTGTAAGGTCTACACCTGTTGTATTCGGCGCACGTGGCAAAGAAACTTTGATTTGATTTGATATTGCTCAGTTTTTCTTCAGCAATGATGTAACATTTTCCTCTCTGAGCATATCTCTCCACTTTGTTGATGCCTTGTGATATCCCCCAAACACTGTTCAGTGTCAGACGTGAGTTTTGAGCTGCATCGTGTTTCAGGGTCACCACCTGATCTCTGCACCAGCTGACTTGTGTGTGTGTGTGTGTGTGGGCGCCGGGGCGAGTGATGAACTGGGCCGAAGCAGAGGGTTGTGTAGAGATACCCGAACACACACTCACACACAAACATAATCTGTTGTGTCATGTGTCCTCAGTCTGCACTGGCCCACTTAAATAAACCGAGTGACTTTGCATCACCAAAACGTCTGTGAGTCAGGACATCAGAAGTGCTATAGTGTGTCTCTGGACAGATTCAGTGCATGTATACAGGCTCACATTGGCTTAGTGATCTCACCGATCCAGTAAGAGATTAGAGGATCGGAGGAGGGGACAAACTATTGTTTTGGTGACAGAACAAATATTGTTTGAGGACAGAGATCAAGAAAGCAGATTCATGGATGTAGGCCATTTTTGATGTTGTTGCTAAGATACAATATTTTTCCACACAGTTGAAGATGAGTTGTTTATAGCAGGACTTGCAGATCCCTATCAGTAATGTTAGGGATTGGGTAATCATCATAATATTGGAATTTCAGAACTGACCTGGAAAAGATAGACAGCTATTCTCCTTTTGTACCATTACCTAAATTGAATAGATGCATTTCTTTTCAGCCAAATGAATTTTCACAAAAGTGGACATTAAGGTAATCTAATCTTATCTATCAAATGTTAATTCTGTATTCTCTCACCTGTGGCCACTATGATTCCCGGTGCTGAGGCCTTGGTTGATATGCTGCCTGACAGGTAGGGGTTTTCAGACGTCTGCAGTTGGAGATGGAGCGAACAGAAGGGCTGAGAAATGACAGACAGTCCATTATATTTGACGAAGCCATTATACACTGGTCAATCAAATCCCCAATGTTACATAGAACACTAAAGGGTTGATCTTTAAAGGTGCACATAACATGTGCTTTTTATTTCAAGAGAAGGTCCTTGAGATAAGGAAAAGAAAAGCTGCCATGTGGTTTTTATTAAGCTTTCATCTCAGAAAGTCTAAAGATAATGCCGAATAGAATCCTTTAAATTCTGAAATCTTCCAGTGATATACATTTACACCAAATGCTAAAAACAATGCTAACATAGGCAGTTAACTATACAAAAAACAATATTTTGTGAACAAAACAAAACATGAATAAAACTTAACACAAGTAAGACAATTCCCACAGCCTCCCTCTGAAAAACCGTGCTAATCCATAGTTTGTCTTAACTTCTTAGGGAGCAGCGCACGAGGTGACGGTTTTGGAGAGCCTGGCGTGCCCAGTAAAAGTAAAATGCCTCCCATTCAGGCCCAGAAAATAGGATATGCACATATTTAGTACCATTGGATAGGAAACACTCTGAATTTTCTAAAAGTGTTAACATTTTGTCTGTGAGTATAACAGAACAGATATGGCAGGCGAAAACCAGAGGAATTTCTGTCCTGGAAAATGTGGTTTTGACACATCGCCTCATTTGGAACCCCTCCCTTATGAAAATGCCCATATAAGGGCATTTGAATGCAGTACCTATTGCTTCCTCTGGATGTCAACAGTCTCGAGAAAGTGTTCGGATTCTTTTTAGATGCTTTTAGAGCAGAGAAGAAGACGAATAAGGAAGTGTCCACACAGATGTCAATAGTAGTAAATGCGCGCCCCCGGCTGTCGCGTTCTGTGTTTTTTTCCTTTCTTATCGCCCATATTCCGGTTGAAATATTATACTATTTATACATAAAAGTGTTCCTAAGGATACATTTAAAATTATGTTTGATTGTTCTTGGACAAGTTTATAGGTATAAGTTGAACGAGTTCTCTTCATGTTTCAATGGACTATTGGAGGCTCTATTTTCTCATTATAACGGGCCAACCAAACGGAGATTTATGGATATAATACATTACTTTTTCTAACAAAAGAACCATGGATTGTCTTCGTTGGACACTTGGGAAGCCCTCAGCAGAAGTTCTTCAAAAGGTAATTGATTTGTTTTCGCTGTGAAATGTGTTTTCTGTGAACCGTGAAGGCTTATGAATTCATGCTAATGGAAAAAAATATATGGGGTGCTATCCTCAAACAATCAAATGTGGTGCTTTCGCCGTAAAGCCTTTTTGAAATCTGACAACGCTGTGATATTGCCAAGAAGCAGATCTTTTGATGACTATGAAACACTTGTATATTGATGCATGTTTAATAATTCAACTTTTGGATTTTGAATTTGGCGCCTTGCATTTCACCCGGTAGTGTCGGGAGTGGGGCACTAGCTAAGAAGTTAATTGTCGTTATCAGTCATTAATACAGGGAGGGTCTTTACGTAAAATCATCAAGTCAAGGGAGAGAGGGAGGGAGAGGGAGACACAGCTGCATGTGAGCTCTCACATTTTTCATCATGTTTGTTACAAAAAGGTAGATTTGGAGATTCGTCAGGGACATATACAGGATGCTACCCTCCACAGCATAACCTTCACTCCAGATTCAACATTTCCTGGAAGGATTACTACGACCAAGGATTCATTTTTCCAAGCTATACAGAGAGTGCCCTGGCAAACAAACAGCAGAGACCTGTGGACACCATCTGCCCTGGGACTGAGACAGACCAGATACAACTTCAATTAGCACGGAGGTGTGAAGTGAGAGGTGTCGAAGCCTTCGAGCCCAACAAATGGCAGGAGTCTTAGTCTACTCCACCCAAATCAAGAGGCCTTTGAAGCACCCTCCCACTGTTCAGAGACCATCCACTGGCATTTTCTACAAGGAATTCGCCACCAGAAATAAAATCTCACAAGTGGGTGTGACACCTACTCCCATTGCCTGCTGCACTGCTGCTTGGATTCTACCTGGCAATCTGTTCACTGTCTGGTACAGCTACCCCCACTACACACACACTGTTTGGGCGAGTGACTCTGAACTTACAATGGCTAGCCCCAAGTCATTGTAATTGTTTTCTTGTGTATTTTGCTATTTGCCTCATGAATCCTGCATGCTTTGTTGACTATCAACTTTCTTGTTTGCCCAACCGTGGGACAGACTATGTTTGTTCCCACACTCGGGACTCTGACTCTCTATTGGTTACACAGACTTTAGGCCTCCCATCCTATTCTGACCACTTCTCGCCGGCTTTGTATTCATGTTATATGATTGAAATTACTGTACAATATGAACTTGTTGCCATCTAATTTAATCGGTTTTCCCCATTAAGCAGCGGGTCGGAGTCAGAGGCCGAGCCTTCTCTTCTCTGATCATACACTGTTTACCAGGGGGCAGGGCTACCGACGTATAGGCTAATCTGAAGATGGTGCTGGCTAAAGCTAAATCTGGCGAGTGTAGAGAGTATAGAGATATTGTTATCCAGGTCGGCACCAACGATGTTAGGATGAAACAGTCAGAGGTCACCAAGCGCAACACAGCTTCAGTGTGTAAATCAGCTAGAAAGATGTGTCGGCATCGAGTAATTGTCTCTGGCCCCCTCCCAGTTAGGGGGAGTGATGAGCTCTACAGCAGAGTCTCACAACTCAATCGCTGGTTGAAAACTGTTTTCTGCCCCACACAAAAGATAGACTTTGTAGATAACTGGCTCTCTTTCTGGGACTCACCCACAAATACAGTGGGGCAAAAAAGTATTTAGTCAGCCACCAATTGTGCAAGTTCTCTCACTTAAAAAGATGAGAGAGGCCTGTAATTTTCATCATAGGTACACTTCAACTATGACAGACAAAATGAGGAAAGAAAATCCAGAAAATCACATTGTAGGATTTTTAATGAATTTATTTGCAAATTATGGTGGAAAATAAGTACTTGGTCACATACAAACAAGCAAGATTTCTGGCTCTCACAGACCTGTAACTTCTTCTTTAAGAGGCTCCTCTGTCCTCCACTCGTTACCTGTATTAATGGCACCTGTTTGAACTTGTTATCAGTATAAAAGACACCTGTCCACAACCTCAAACAGTCACACTCCAAACTCCACTATGGCCAAGACCAAAGAGCTGTCAAAGGACACCAGAAACAAAATTGTAGACCTGCACCAGGTTGGGAAGACTGAATCTGCAATAGGTAAGCAGCTTGGTTTGAAGAAATTATTAGGAAATGGAAGACATACAAGACCACTGATAATCTTCCTCGATCTGGGGCTCCACGCAAGATCTCACCCCGTGGGGTCAAAATGATCACAAGAACGGTGAGCAAAAATCCCAGAACCACACGGGGGGACCTAGTGAATGACCTGCAGAGAGCTGGGACCAAAGTAACAAAGCCTACCATCAGTAACACACTACGCCGCCAGGGACTCAAATCCTGCAGTG
>QNTS01001282.1:120553-145342 GCA_003317085.1 Hucho hucho | reverse complement strand
GAAGAGTGTTTTGAATACTGATGTTAACCTTTCTGGTTATAACCTTTTTTGGCAAGACAGATCTTTCAAAGGTGGGGGAGGGGATATCTTTACCAAGGATTACCTTCAGTGCTAGGTTGTCTCCAGCAAGTCTGTCCCCAAATAATTTGATTTGCTGGTTTTAAGCATTAACAGCTCTTTGTTGACTGTCATTGTCCTCCGTCAGCTCCGGCCTGTACCTACCTGCCCTAAACTCTCTCCTGGCCCCTTACACTAAGTCTGAATTTGTCCTGCTAGGTGACCTAAACTGGGACATGTTTAAACCACCTGACCTAAAGTCCTAAAGCAATGGGACGCCGTGAATCTTTCTCCGATTATTACCAATCCCACATGGTATGACTCCAAATACACAGAAAATGCTACTCTCCTCTATGTTATCCTCACAAATAATCCTGATAGGTATCAGTCTGGTGTTTTCTGTAATGACCTTAGTGATTACTGTTTTACAGCCTGTGTTCGTAATGGCTGCTTAGTGAAACGACCTGTCCTGATTTGTCATAGATGCTTGCTAAAAAACTTTAATGAGCAAGCCTTCCTTCATGACCTGGGCTCTGTAAATTGGAATAGAATCGGCTTGATCCCCTCTGTTGAAGACGGTTGGACCTTCATTTTTGATATTTTCAGTGGTATTGTTAACAAACACGCCCCCATAAAGAAAATTAGAATTAAAAACAGGTTCAGCCCCTGGTTCGACCGTGATCTTGCAGAGTTACTCCACCTCAATAATTGCAATTGGCGAAAGGCTCAGCACCCGCATACTCAAGGTGACTGGCTCTTGTTCAGGTAAATGTAAATAAGTGCACTCAGGCTATCCGGAAGGCCAACGTTTATTATTTTAAGGAGCAGTTCTCTCTCTGTGGGTCTAACCCCAGGAAGTTCTGGAAAACAGTTAAAGACCTGGAGAATAAATCCTCCTCCTCACAGCTGCCTTGCCCCTTAATGTTGATGATGTGGTTGTTACTGAGAAGAAGCACAACCTCTTAGGGAGCGGCATCAGTGTTCAGAGTTTTGGAGAGTCTGGCTCGATCCTAGGTCCCACTGTCGTCTCAATTTACAATAACAACATAGCTCAGGCAGTAGGAAGCTCTCTCATCCATTTATATGCAGATGATACAGTCTTATACTCAGCTGACCCCTCCCTGGATTTTGTGTGAAACACTCTACAACAAAGCTTTCTTAGTGTCCAACAAGCTTTCTCTAACCTTAACCTTGTTCTGAACACCTCCAAAACAATGGTCATGTGGTTTGGTAAGAAGGATGCCCCTCTCCCAACAGGTGTGATTACTACCTCTGAGGGTTTAGAGCTTGATGTAGTCACCTCATACAAGTACTTGGGAGTAAGGCTAGACGGTACACTGTCCTTATCAAAGCTGCAGGCTAAAGTTAAATCTAGACTTGTTTTCCTCTATTGTAATCGCTCCTCTTTCACCCCAGCTGCAAACTAACCGTGATTCAGATGACCATCCTACCCATGCTAGATTACGGAGATGTCATTTATAGATCGGCAGGTAAGGGTGCTCTCAAGCGGCTAGATGTTCCTTACCATTCGGCCATCAGATTTTCCACCAATGCTCCATATAGGACACATCACTGCACTCTATATTTCTCTGTAAACTGGTCATCTCTGTATACCTGTCGCAAGACTTACTGGTAGGGCAGCAGGTAGCCTAGTGGTTAGAGCGTTGGACTTATAACCGGAGGGTTGCAAGTTTGAATCCCTGAGCTGACAAGGTAAAAATCTGTCGTTCTGCCCCTGAACAAGGCAGTTAACCCACTGTTCCCCGGGCGCCGAAGACGTGGATGTCGATTAAGGCAGCCCCCCGCACCTCTCTGATTTAGAGGGGTTGGGTTAAATGCGGAAGACACATTTCAGTTGAAGGCATTTGGTTGTACAACTGACTAATAAGGGTGACTTTGATGCTTATTTATAAAATATTTATAAAACCCTCTTAGGCTCACTCCCCCCATCTGAGATATTTACTGCAGCCCTCATCCTCCACATACAACACCCGTTCTGCCAGTCACATTCTGTGAAAGGTCCCCAAAGCACACACATCCCTGGGTCGCTTGTCTTTTCAGTTCGCTGCAGCTAGCGACTGGAACGAGCTGCAACAAACACTCAAACTGGACAGTTTTATCTCAATCTCTTCATTCAAAGACACAATCATGGACACTCTTACTGACAGTTGTGGCTGCTTTGCATGATGTATTGTTTTCTACCTTCTTGCCCTTTATGCTGTTGTCTGTGCCCAATAGTGTTTGTACCATGTTTTGTGCTGCAACCATGTAGTGCTGCTGCCATGTTGTGTTGCTACCATGTTGTTTTCATGTTGTGTTGCTACCATCCTGTGTTGTCATGTGTTGCTGCCATGCTATATTGTTGTCTTTGGTCTCTCTTTATGTAGTGTTGTGTTGTCTCTCTTGTCGTGATGTGTGTTTTGTCCTATTTTTTTTATAATATAAATTAAAAATAAAAATAATTTTAAAAAGTCTCAGGGGCGAGACGACAACAAAAGTCAATTATATCTGTTCACAGAGCCCCCCCAAAAAAGTGTTCTTTCATCTTTGCCAATTCATAGTATGACATTGCTGTAAGGACACCAAGGGTAATGGGATTTAACAGAGTAATCAAATAGAATCTGTAATTAAAATGTCAGATAAATTCACAATCGTATTCAACGTGTAGCCCATTCAGCACACGACGTGCAGCCCCCACAATTGCCTCCCTAGGCTTTTAATAAACAGTATGAACTCTTACTGCTAATGTCTCAAAATTATTTCTCTACATAGTCATCCTTTACAGTCGCCTCACGAGGGACAAAAGGAAATATAGGGCACCTAAATTAATAATAACTGTAAATAACAAGGAGTGTGTACACAGTTCGTCTTTATATCATAGCTTAAATGTGATTACGTAAAGTAATTCCCTTTCCATTAAGATGAGTAAGCAATCTTCCTTGAGTGTGTGATGTAACATGACTGTTATCATTGATGTGCATAACTTGAAGGGAATTGAACACATATTCCTGGATTAAATGGAGATTATTCTTTTTTTAACTCCTGGACTAGGCTTAATCTGGGTCTGGGAAAGCCCCTCAAAGAGTTAAGGCAGTCTTAGATCATGTTTGATTACCACAGCGATGAGCCTTCCCTGTTAGCTTCAGTATAACTCACCAGTATACAGTGGATGTCGTTGCCAGCCAGGTCTGTCGCCGGGGCCTGCAGTAACCTCCAATCACGGCCCTTGTTGTAGGTGATGTAGGTCTTCACCTGGTTGTCTAGCCTCCTGTTTGCGATCAGCATGCCTTTGATACCTGCTACCTAGGGAGAAATCGAGAACAAATTATAAAACAGACACTAAAACTAGCCGTTCCAAGCACCAGAAGAGATTATTGTTTTTTTAATTAATTTTTCAATCACTAAACAGTACCCAAAATGCCCCCTGACAGACATAGCCGGGAAGTAGGGGTGCTGAGGGTGCAGCAACACCCCCTATTTATATATTAATACAAATATATCTTCTACCGGTCCAAAGTTTAAGAACACCTACTCATTCAAGGTTTTTTCTTTATTTTAACTATTTTCTACATTGTAGAATAATAGTGAAGACATCAAAACTATGAAATAACACATATGGAATCATGTAGTAACCAAAAAAGTGTTAAACAAATAAAACATATTCTTCAAATAGCCACCCTTTGCCTTGATGACAGCTTTGCACAATCTTGGTATTCTCTCAACCAGCTTCACCTGGAATGCTTTTCCAACAGTATTGAAGGAGTTCCCACATATGCTGAGCACTTGTTGGCTGCTTTTCCTTAACTTCTTAGGGAGCAGCTCCCGAGTTGACGGTTTTGGAGAGCCTGGCGTGCCAAAGTAAAATGCCTCCCACTCAGGCCCAGAAAATAGGATATGCACATAATACTATAGTACTATTGGATAGGAAACACTCTGAAGTTTCTAAGAGTGTTAAAATATTGTCTGTGAGTATAACAGAACGGATATGGCTGGCGAAAACCCGAGGAATTTCTGTCCTGGAAAAAGTGATTTTGACACATTGCCTCATTTTGAACCCCTCCCTTATGAAAATGCCCATATAAGGGAGTAAGATTTCAGTACCTATTGCTTCCACTGGATGTCAACAGTCTCTAGACTGTTTTGATTCTGTTTAGTTGCTCTAGATGGTAATAGAAGAAGAATTAGGAAGTGGTCACAGAGAAGTAAACAGAAGAGAATGCGCGTTCACCGGCTTGCGCGCGCTGTGGTTTTTTCCTTTCCTATCGCCCAGTTTATATTCCGGTTAAAATATTATACTAAATATACATAAAAGTGTTCCTAAGGATACATTATCAATGATGTTTGATTGTTCTTGGACAAGTTTATAGGTATAGGTTGAACGAGTTCTCTTCACGTTTCAATGGGCGCGCTGTATTTTCTCATCACAACACACGCTGTATTTTCTCATCACAACACACCAACCAAACTGAGATTTATGGATATAATACATGACTTTTTCTAACAAATGAACCATGGATTGTCTTTGTTGGACACTTGGGAAGACCTCAGCATGAGTTCTTCAAAAGGTAATTGATTTGTTTTTCGCTGTGAAATGTGTTTTGTGTGAACCGCGATGGTTTATGAATTTATGGTAATGGGAAAATATTGGAGGTGCTACCCTCAAACAATCAAATGTAGTGCTTTCGCCGTAAAGCCTTTTTGAAATCTGACAACGGTGTGATATTGCCAAGAAGCAGAGCTTTTGATGACTATGCAACACTTGTATATTGATGAATGTTTAATAATTAAACTTTTGGATTTTAAATTTGGCGCCTTACATTTCACCGGGTAGAGTCGGGAGTGGGGCGCTGCTCCTTAAGATGTTAAGTGAGCCTTTAATTCTAAATAAATCACAGACAGTGTCACCAGCAAAGCACCCCCACACCATAACACCTCCTCCTCCATGCTTAATGGATGGAAATACACATGCGGAGGTCATCCGTTCACACACACCGCGTCTCACAAAGACACGGCGGTTGGAACCAAAAATCTCAAAATTGGACTCCAGACCAAAGGACAAATCTCCACCGGTCTAATGTCCATTGCTCGTGTTTCTTGGCCCAAGCACGTCTCTTCTTCTTATTTGTGTCCTTTAGTAGTGGTTTCTTTGCAGCAATTCAACCATGATGGCCTGATTCACACAGTCTCCTCTGAACTGTTGATGTTGAGATGTGTCTTTTTCTTGAACTCTGTGAAGCATTTATTTGGGCTGCAGATTCTGAGGCTGGTAACTCTAATGAATTTATCCTCTGCATTCCATATGTGCCATTTCATAGATTTGATTTCTTCACTATTATTCTACAATGTAGAAAATAGGAAAAATAAAGAAAAACCATTGAATGAGTAGATGTTCTAAAACTTTTGACCGGTAGTGTATATAGACAGAATATACAGTATATAAAATTTGATTTTTCCTCAAAAGTAGTGAACTGAGCCATTAGTAGTCCTGTATTAGCGGACCGATATAGTTGTCTGTAGCGCGGGCAAAAATAATCCCTGCGACCCCACAGTCGACAAAAAGTTCTCAGCACCCCCAACATCTTCCCGTGGCTATGCTGACAGACATCAGACTGATCACAAAACCAGTCTCCTTTTCCTTTAATTATCTCCCTTTAATTGCGTCCCCATCAACTGCCCACCACTGTTGTGACTACATTACTACACTGGACATTAAAACTCATAAACTGTCACATCCACGTGACACCCACACTCACAAAGTGAGAGAGAAACAGAGAGAGAGAGAGAGAAGTCATGGCTCCTTTCCTCCTTAGTCAAACTGTCTTCCTACGATAACCCATCCAGGATGGAAATATGATTGGGGTAAACCTGACGACTGTGCTTTAAATAAGACCCATGCTGCAGCAGACATTGAGGACCCTCAGTCGTATCACCTTACCAGTAAAAGTGGCACTAATAGGCGCCACGTTTGACATCGTCATAGAAAAATGGCGTCCCGGGATCGACACGGCTAATGAGGCGGGATGGGGCCCCTCCCTCCCCTGACCAGACGTGTCAATCACAGCGGTAATTATTTATCGTCCCCCACACCCATCCCTCTATCGCATGTTCCACCCACAGTCCCTCCTTCCCTGCTGTAGAGAAGGACAGGGACTCTGAGATCTCCACTCTGGAATAGCAACTTGTATTCAGAGGTGTAATATCAGGGGAGTGTGGGCTGGTACTACAGTATTGATGGAAATATTACCTCTCTGTCAACGTACAGTGGGGCAAAAAAGTATTTAGTCAGCCACCAATTGTGCAAGTTCTCCAACTTAAAAAGATGAGAGAGGCCTGTAATTTTCATCATAGGTACACTTCAACTATGACAGACGAAATGAGAAAAAGAAATCCAGAAAATCACATTGTAGGATTTTTAATTTATTTATTTGCAAATTATGGTGGAAAATAAGTATTTGGTCAATAACAAAAGTTTATCTCAATACTTTGTTATATACCCTTTGTTGGCAATGACAGAGGTCAAATGTTTTCTGTAAGTCTTCACAAGGTTTTCANATCCCAAACACACCGCCCGGGCAACGAAGGAGTGGCTTCGTAAGAAGCATTTCAAGGTCCTGGAGTGGCCTAGCCAGTCTCCAGATCTCAACCCCATAGAAAATCTTTGGAGGGAGTTGAAAGTCCGTGTTGCCCAGCGACAGCCCCAAAACATCACTGCTCTAGAGGAGATCTGCATGGAGGAATGGGCCAAAATACCAGCAACAGTGTGTGAAAACCTTGTGAAGACTTACAGAAAACGTTTGACCTCTGTCATTGCCAACAAAGGGTATATAACAAAGTATTGAGATAAACTTTTGTTATTGACCAAATACTTATTTTCCACCATAATTTGCAAATAAATTCATTAAAAATCCTACAATGTGATTTTCTGGATTTGTTTTCCTCATTTTGTCTGTCATAGTTGAAGTGTACCTATGATGAAAATTACAGGCCTCTCTCATCTTTTTAAGTGAGAGAACTTGCACAATTGGTGGCTGACTAAATACTTTTTTGCCCCACTGTATATCACAGAGGGAGAACAGGCGAGGTAGAGTACAAGGTAAAAACACACTGCTGTCCACCTTTTCCCTGGCAACAGCACAGTACACTTCCTGCAAGCTAATATTTTAACTAGGTACTAAATCAAATCTTTTACAGTACTAATAATGATAGACATCAGTACATTACTATGATGATTGTTGGCATCAATGTCTCTTTGACTATAAGAGTGATATCTAGTAATATGTGTAGACCTGTGTGCCATGGCCGTCTCAGTCACCAGATCTCAATGCAATTGAACACTTTTGGGACATTCTGGAGCGGCGCCTGATACAGCGTTTTCCACCACCCTCAGCAAAATACCAAATTATGGAATTTATTGTGGAATAATGGTGTCGCATCCCTCCAATAGAGTTCCAGACACTTGTAGAATCTATGCCAAGGTGCATTGAAGCTGTTCTGGTGGCTCGTGGTGGTAAGACACTTTAAGATGGTGTTACCTGTTTGGCAGTTACCTGTGTGCGTGCATGTGGAAACATCTACGAATGCAAAACAACAACGTCAAGCACTATAGTAATATTAAATATAGACTGATGTATGCATGTTGATCCATCTACATAGACAAAACAAACAACACAACAACTTTCAGCACAGTAGTACTAGTATGATAAATGACCACTGAGAAACCTGCCTTCCCTCACTACATGCACTCGGTCTACCCACAGAGAACCTTTAACAATCTTTCAATATGCATTAAGTTTTCCGCAATCTATTAGAAATATGGATCCACTGCTGAATCAGGGGCTCCGAATGGGGGGGAAATGGGGGGAGGGGTTAAGAGTGTTGGCAGAGAGCTAATACACACACACCCTCACACACCGCTAGGCTAACAGAAAGGAGCATCATCATCATTACCATTACATTACCTAAATCATTTAGCCAACCCTCCCTCCATCCCACCATCTCGTCCTCCCTTCCTCCCTCTGTCTCTTCCTTCCTCCCTCCCTCCTACCACTCACTCATTCAAGTAAGTAGGGAATCAGGTAGTTCATCATTGGGCTGTCGTTGATTTGTTGGCCTACCACTCTGAGTATTAACTATGTTAGGCAAGTTAGAACATTCTGAAATTATCAGTGTTGAAGTTCATACCTCTGGGAGATGGATTGAATCAAAAACACTAAATGACTAAGATTAACTTGACTGGGAGTTTAGATTGAAGGAAAGATTATCCAGAGTGATCTTTCAGCAATACATACAGCATAAGTTAAATTTACAATAGTTTGTGATTAGCATATGCATGCATACCCAGAGGGTTAAACTAGTTAAAACAACGTCATACTGAGCAGAAAACTGGATTGGCGTCATTTCAAACAGTTTTACCGACTGGGTGTCACCATCAATTTCAATACTAAGCCCATTCTGTAAACCATTAACAAACATGTTAGAAGGAGCAGCAGCAATAGTAATAACATTGGTAATGACTTCTGACTTTGAACATCAGACCCATATCTCACTCCTCTACCTCCCTCCATCACACCTGCCAGTGTCTGGGTGATAAACTGGGGATTTATCATGAGAAAGAAGGGAAAAAAGGAGAGGGGACGATCTGCAATGATTGTTGATGACATCTTCCTCCCTCCCTCCTACCACTCACTCATTCAAAAGCTATTTATAGCTCTAAGTAGGGAATTGGGTACTTCATCATTGGGCTGTCGTTGATTTGTTGGCCTACCACTCTGAGTATTAATTCTGTTAGGCAAGTTAGGACGTTCTGTAATATTCAGTGTTGAAGTTCATACCTCTGGGAGATGGATTGAATCAAAAACCTAACGCTAAATGGCTAAATCGACTGGGAGTTAGAGAAAAACCTTTTGATTGAAGGGAAGATTGTCCAGATTGAATCCAACTGACACTCAAATTACTCCCATTAGTCTAAAGTGGGAAAGAAATGTTTTATTCCAGTGAATAATATCATTTATTTGTGAGAGAGAAAGACTGAGAAAGAGAAAGTGAGAGAATACTGATGAGAAGCAATTCATTATATGACAATCCAGGGAGAAGAGAAAAAGACTGTTGCTTTCACTCAGTCTCTCTGTTCCTTGTTGAGCTCAAAGTACTTAGTGAATGATTCCTCTCTTAGACTTTGAGGCCATTGGCCTTCTGAAGCCCAACACTCCAGGGTTTGTTACAACAATTCTTGGGACTCCTTCAAAGTACTTTGGTCAGAGTTAAATCTACAGACTTTTCAGAGGAACTCAAAAAAAAAAAAGATTAAAGTAAAACTTTAAAGCGATACATACAGCATAACTTCAGTTCACAATAGTTTGTGATTAGCACATGCATGCATACCCAGATGGTTAAACTAGTTAAAACAACGTCATACTGAATGGAAAACTCTATTGGCGTAACTTCAACCAGTTTTACCCACTGGGTATGACCATTCATTTTAATACTAACTCTGTTTTTGTAAACTGTTTACACACACGTTAGAAGGAGCAGCAGCAGTAGTAATAACATTTTTAATGACTTCTGACTTTGAAGATCAGACCCATATCTCACTCTTCTACCTCCCTCGATCACAACTGCCAGTGTCTGGGTGATAAAATGGGGAATCATCCTGAGAAATAAGGGAAAAAATGAGGGGGGACGACCCACAATGAATGTTAATGACATAGGGACCTACTAACAAGGCTACTACCAGTCCGGTAGTAGTACATATGTGTGCCCTCCCTCCTCCATTCACACACACAAACACATTGTGGACACTTACCTCATACAGGTCCAGCATCTGGTTGCCCCCCAGGCCGCGGGTGGTCTTGACGTTCTCCATGGCCAGGGTGAAGAGGATGCCCCGCGTGTCGGAGAGGTACAGATTGTACGTGTCATTCTGGTTCCACTCCTGTACTGCCGCGAAGACCTGGTGCTCGTCTGTGCTGACGATGTGGAGGTCCTGGTGACAGAGGATGGGGGGTTGGAGACGATAGTGGATTTATGAAGAGATGATGGATCTTATGGGTCGGGGTTGTAACAAGCTGCCGCGTACGTGTTGGGTGTCACAAGATCAGGTCAGGTCTCACCATAGGCATGTGTTTATCACTGTAAAATGAATGTTGCTTACCTTAGGCAGAGAATATTTGGGCAGTTTGATTTTGAGGAATGGATCCCTCTGGTAGGACACATAGTAGCTGGCCTGTCCTGCTCTAGTAACCTGGAACACATTGAGACAAGACACTGAGTATTCCCTTTTTGTTCAATTGTAAAATTTGTCCATGCTACAGTACACATCACATGAAATAACTACTTGGATTCATCTAAAACCTTCATAAATGTATGTAAATCATTACTCATGTTGCAACCTTCACCCAAGTGAACATGCATGACATTGTTTCTGATGTAAATATATATACTTTATTGTTAGAGAGGAACATTGATGCATAAGGTATTTAAATGTCTATTTACAGACATTTCTATTGAGAAAATAACAATAAAATCTCCTGGCTAGCATACAGCGGAAACTACTCCTCTCACGTCCTCTCCTGTTGTCGATGCTCTTTGTGGTTTGGGGGGTAGACTTGGGTGAATATCTCGTAGGGACAATCAATAGCCTCATTATTTTCTCCCAAGCAATGCTCAATGGCCTGTCTTAGGAAAGTCATCCTTAATGATAGCAGCGCCTCGGCAAGCAAACACTCAAGCTGTTAGCTGCTGTTAGCCTATGCAGTACAAACACCACCAGCGGGGAAGAAAGTGTTACAAACCTGTAATTAGAGCACAGGCTTTGGAGACTCTCAGGAAAAGAGAACAATTTGCAGCAACAAAAGTGTGATTGTCCTAGCCTCAGCACTAGGTAGCAATTTATTTAATCCACTTCCTCTTTCGTGATTCCATTAATCAATAATTCATCCACAAAACAAGCTGCTTGCTTTCTGTGTTGGAAAAGGGGGAGGTGAAATAGGATAATTATTATATGACAGAACTAATTAGGCCTCTTAGTGTGCTTCTAAGTGCACTTCAATTGGAGAGAGAGAGAGAGAGAGAGAGAGAGAGAGAGAGAGAGAGAGAGATATTGGGATGATTGATTTTTCATTACCCACTTTCAAAGAATTCCTTCGGTTGTGACGCAACGCGAGAAAACATTGTAGGTTTCCTGAACTGAAGATGCCGTCGGAGGTTAAGGTTGAGTGGTTGTGGGTTTAATTAGGGAAACGTATGAGTGTGGTCAAACGTAGTTTTTCTACCCAGTTTCGTGGTATCCATTTGGTAGTTACAGTCTTGTCCCATCGCTGCAACTCCCGTACGGACTCAGGAGATGCAAAGGTCGAGAGCCATGCATCCTCCAAAACACGACCCTGCCAAGCCGCACTGCTTCTTGACATGCTGCACGCTTAACCAGGAAGCCAGCCACACCAATGTGTCGGAGGAAACACCTTACAACTGGCGACTGAAGTCAGCGTGCAGGCGCCTGGCCCACCACAGGAGTTGCTAGAGCGCAATGGTACATGAAAATCCACCTCATGGCTCTCTCGGACACAGTCGGCTGTGACACAGCCCGGGATCGAACCCTGGTCTGTAGTGACGCCTCAAGCACTGCACAAGACCAGAAATCTTAATTTCCATTATTCTGGCAGAATGAAGCCAATCATGTGTAGAACCTGTAGTTTTCCTGGAAATTTGACTTGACTTTGAAGATGTCTTGGCCCTGCGTAGGCTATAACTAGACGCCAGAGTTCTTCCTGAACCCCTGACATAGAATACAAGAGCCTAGAGTTTTCCTGGTCAAGCCACTTGTTCAAGAGAGAACTCCTGGCTCTAATTCAAATAGTTAGGACAAGGAGCTTTACTTGACCATGTGACCTGACCTAGAAAAACGTCTGGCCCTAATTCATGTTCTAATAGAAATACATCCATAACTCTCCCCTTCAAATACTTCAAACAGCTAGGTAGGCCTTTGGAGTTCCATTTGGATGGAAAGGTTATTTATACTGGACTGGATTGGCAGGATAATTATTCCTATTTAACTGTTTACTTTTAAATTCATGCATCCTCATTTGCACAATGTCAAAGTAAAAAATATTAAGGAGGCGGGAGGGAACTTAAAACATGACCCCAAAATTGCACCAGCATAACTTAGAATTCAGCACATTACCATTTCAGATTCCTCTCTCTTGCACAAATGATGATTAATATGACATACAGGGGGACTGGTGTGGAAGAATTTAAAACTCCTTAGGTTTCACATCTGAATCAGAATGCAAATGTACAAATGCAGACACTTGAATGAAGGTTCAAACAAAAGGTTTGCATATTTTACATATGTCATGCGAGGTACCTTTTCTTTATCCACAATGTGTCTCTATTGTTTTTTTGACAATAGAAATTATGGAAATAGCTAGAAATAAAATATCCATGCATATAACAACTGGTCAAGGTTCAGAGGTGAGAATGACAAAGCATTAGTAAGTATTCAGACCCCTTGACTTTTTCCACATTTTGTTACATTACCGCCTTATTCTAAAATTGATTAAATTGTTTATTTCCCTCATCAATCTACACACAATATCCCATAATGACGAAGCAAAAACTGGTTTGTAGTCATTTTTGCAAATATATGAAAAAAAACTAAAACTGAAATTTCACATTTACATAAGTATTCAGACCCTTTACTCAGTACTTTGTTGAAGCACCATTGGCTTCAGTGACTACAGGTTAGAGTATTCTTGGGTATGACGCTACAAGCTTGGCACACCTGTATTTGGGGAGTTCATCCCAGTCTTCTCTGCAGATCCTCTCAAGCTCTATCAGGTTGGATGGGGAGCATCGATGCACAGCTATTTTCAGGTCTCTCCAGAGATGTTAGATCAGGTTCAAGTTTGAGCTCTGGCTGGGCCACTCAAGGACATTCAGAGACATGCTAAAGCCACTCCTGCATTGTCTTGGCTGTGTGCTTAAGGTCTTTGTCCTGTTCGAGGTGAACCTTCGCCCCAGTCTGAGGAACACTGTCAGAGTGACCATCGGGTTCTTGGTCAGCTCCCTCACCAAGGCCCTTCTCCCCCGATTGCTCAGTTTGGCCGGGCGGCCAGCTATAGGAATAGTCTTGGTGGTTCCAAACTTCTAGCATTTAAGGATGATGGAGGTCACTGTGTTCATGGGGATCTTCAATGCTGCAGAAATGTTTTGGTACTTTTCCCCAGACCTGTGCCTTGACACAATCCTGTCTCGGAGCTCTACAGATAATTCCTTTGACCTCACTGATTGGTTTTTGCTCTGACATGCACTGTCAACTGTGGGACCTTATATACAGTCGTGGCCAAAAGTTTTGAGAATGAAACAAATATTAATTTTCACAATCAGCATGGCAGAGTGATCTCCAGCCTTGTCCTCGTCAACACTCACACCTTTGTTAACGAGAGAATCACTGACATGATGTAAGCTGGTCTTTTGTGGCAGGGCTGAAATGCAGTGGAAATGTTTTTGGGGGATTCAGTTCATTTGCATGGCAAAGAGGGATTTTGCAATTAATTGAAATTCATCTGATCACTCTTCATGACATTCTGGAGTATATGCAAATTGCCATCATACAAACTGAGGCAGCAGACTTTGTGAAAATTAATATTTGTGTAATTCTCAAAACGTTTGGCCACGACTGTTGACAGGTATGTGCCTTTCCAAATCATGTCCAATCAATTGAATTTACCACAGGTGGAGTCCAATCAAGTTGTAGAAACATCTCAAGGATAATCAATAAAAACAGGATGCACCTGAGCTCAATTTCGAGTCTCATGGCAAAGGGTCTGAATACTTATGTATTTAAGTATCTGTTTTAGTTATTTCATACATTTTCTAAAGAAAATTCAAACCTGTTTTCGCTTTGTGATTATGGGATATTGTGTGTAGATTGATGAGGGAAAAAAATATTTTTGCTGATTGCTAAATGAACAGTAAAGAAAAACTTTGTGTCTATCAATGGTCCCCATATCTATCCTAATCAAGAACATACTGCCGTTAATACAATGTGTCAACATAACAATTAATCATAAATATTAATATTTATCATACCATTTTCTGAAACTATGCAAATCCCCTCCCAATCCCTTCCCAGACCTAGACAAACCAAGCTGTGCGTAACACATAACAAATGCCCATAATATTGAAGGCTAACGATGCTTATCCTATGCAATGCATCATGGTCTACATACATAAGGTACAATATATTCTCCTCAGACAGAGCCTTACCTGAATAAACATGTAGTCATCTTGGACCACCAGTGAGCTGATGTCAATGTATCCAGGGAAGGGGTAATTTCTGTTGGGCTCTGAGCACGTTAGAGCCCGGCAAGTTACATACTGTATACCTGCAATATGACGAGATAGAGATTACTGGATTTCTGGATTCATCCAGCTGTGGATTGTCGTGGAAAATTACATATTTAGTCATGCTATCCCGTGTTTTACTGCTTAAGAATAGTCTTTTTTTATATGCTAGTGTTTTTTCTAACCTGATTCAAATGTGTCTTTGTGTGACTTAATTGCCTTTTACACACTATCTGCTGACTGCCACGTATACAAAAAGGATGTGCTTCTTTTTAAAAGCTGGGACCCGACACTATTCGTTGGGCCTTAACTGCACAACTGTTGAAGTGCATAGTTAATTGCTCCATTGTTGCAAATCTTATTATAAGGTTGTTTTGAAGAATACAGTCTCTCTCCTTTTGGTTAGAATATCCACCACAGGATCATGCCCCCTATTCTTGGGAACGTGAGGATGCCAGGAAACCGAAGCTATATATCTGAATGAATTGAACTTGAGGGAACATTTGTATGGTTTGTGATTGATATGCAATAGAGGAGACAGCATTAACCTTGTGACAGTGCACTGACTGTGTATATACATGTATATAATTGTAATTTGACCATTATGTTGACCATTATTTCCATTCTATAAAGGTGATTGGTTCATACATCCAATATGTCAAGTTGTAGGTTTGTCACTATTCAACATGATGAACTATGATCATTCTCTGTGTACAGAAAACGAAACTGTCTCTGATTCTGGGGCTCTAACAACAGCAGCAGATAGCTAGAATAAACAATCTCACAATTTGAGTGGTGTTTCCGTGGTGAGTAATGGAGCTGACACACCCAGGGTGAGAGAGATTTGAGGAAAAGGCCATATTAATCAAGTATCATGCACTGCATTTATCAGTGGGGTAATCCACTGTCACACTCCTGGGACACGATGCCCTAAACCCTGGTAGGAATGTATTCCTTGACAGACTCTCACTCTTTTCTATCGTTAGAGGGCTGGTAACTGGACTGTGAATGTGGGGGCCTTTCTCTGCTGTGTGTGTGACAGAGAGATGGAAAGAAAAAGAGAGGTGTGTGTGCGTGTGTGCGTGTGTGCGTGCGTGTGTGCGTGCGTGTGTGTAGTGCTACTCACGTCCATTGGGGGTGTGTGCCTCCATGTGAACCAGATCTGACTCCTTGTCTAGACCCGTTACAGACCTGGATTAAGGAAGAGGAGGAGAGAAGGAAGGATGAAGAGGAGGAGGGGGAAGGAGGGGTAAAGTAATGAAAAGAAGGGAAGAGGAGTAGTGGAGACAGAGAGAAGAAGAGGAGGAGAGAAGGAGGGAAGAAGAGGAGAAGAGGAGCAGAGGAGGGAAGAGAAGAGGAGGAAAGAAGAGGAGAGAAGAGAAGAAGAGGAGTAGGGGAGACAGAGAGAAGAAGAGGAGGAGAGGAGGAGGGAAGAAGAGGAGAAGAGGAGCAGAGGAGGGAAGAAGAGGAGCGGAGGAGGGGAGAATAGGAGGAAAGAAGAGGAGAGAAGAGAAGAAGAGGAGTAGGGGAGACAGAGAGAAGAAGAAGAGGAGAGAAGAGAAGAAGAGGAGTAGGGGAGACAGAGAGAAGAAGAGGAGGAGAGAAGGAGGGAAAAAGAGGAGAAGAGGAGCGGAGGAGGGAAGAAGAGGAGCGGAGGAGGGAAGAGAAGAGGAGGAAAGAAGAGGAGAGAAGAGAAGAAGAGGAGAGGATGAGAAGAGGAGGGAAGAGAAGGAGGGAAGAAGAGGAGAGGAGGAGGGACGAGAAGGAGGGAAGAAGAGGAGAGGAGGAAGAGGAGGGAAGAAGACAATAAACAGAATATGAGTCTCAGCAGAGGTATTCCACTCCAGATATAGACGTCTCATTTCAGCGTTGTCTCAACAATGATGGCAATAAAATAGCAATGCCTTTCCATGTGAGGACGTTCTCTGTATCTGTCACAAAAGTGTAAATACGCAACAACCTACGTATGGTATTTACTTTGTCTGACACTGTACACCGGCAAGGCTGTGCCACATAATTAAAGTTAGAATCACTATACTGTATATCACTGTATTATATAATTTTATTGGGTATAGTGGACTAACTTGGACAGATTTAAAAAAGAATATATATATATATATATATATTTAACTAGGCAACTCAGTTAAGAACAAATTATTATTTACAATGACGGCCTAGGAACAGTGGGTTAACTGCCTTGATCAGGGGCAGAATGACAGATTCGGTTACTGGCCCAACACTCTAACCACTAGGCTACCTAGAGCCCCCCAGATATGGCGTTCCTATAGTGTGATGTATGTCATTCTTGGTAGAGTGAGGCTGATAAAAGTATTGTCTGTAAGCATGGCTTGAGAGGCCCGGGGTACTAATCATGAGGGTCAGAGTTTAAAGTCCTTGAAGGGGTTGGATCAAGGATGGATCAAGCTAATTATTTAGGTTATGTGATGAAAAGTAGACCCCGGATTTATGCAAGTTGCTGTGGACATAGCTGGCGGCAGCTCGACACACACACACACACACAGCATCCCCTACATCTCTAGGAAGGAAAGAATAAATTCAGAGCTACATTTGTGACGAGTGTGCACTTCCTCAGAATGGGGGTGGACCGACGTGATTAGATGAGAGGTGACTTATTATACAGTATCTTCCTATTTTAACCCCCAATGAAAAGGTAAGGATTGTTAAGATGAACCAGAATGTGACATGTGACAGGCAGAATGGTGACACTGTGGATGTAGATTCATCACAGTCCAATCACATCAACAGTGGAAATGAGCAGAATGGTACACAGAATCTCCCACCAGCAACACTAGTTATTCAGATAGCTTGTTGAAACTTGTTACCAATATCCTTCACAGACTCTTGCATTGCAGAAAGCAAACAACATGTTCCACACACTGCGAGTGATGCTCCAAAACAGTTTGTGAGGAGAGTCTGAGTAAACAAAGGAAAAGGACAACAGAGGACGAGAGGAAGCAAAGGATGATGAGAAGAAAGAAGACAAGCGTTTGACTCACCAGTAGAACCTGTTCACATGCTCATGAACCAGCTGCCATTTTCTCCCAAAGTCCAGGGAGGCGTACAACTGTGAAGAAGAACATAAAAAGAGAAAGAAAAGAGAGATAGTGAACATATCAGTCTACTTATCACAAGGGAGAAAGTAAAGTGACAGTGGGCTTGAGTCATGGCAGGATAATGCTAGGGAAGAGCATACCCGTGAGCAATAAAGCGTGACACTGTAGATAGGCTGACAAAGCTTTAAACTGACATCATCGTTATAACTCAAACCATTCATGTTAAGACTATCCTGTTTCCTTTTCCAATTTCAAATTAGCACGTGGTATAGATAAAGCACCTCAAGTCCAAAATGTTCGGTGCAAAATAGGTTTAACATTATCGTTTGTTTTCCTGGAACAGCAGGATTCCTGGTGACCAAATGAAGCGGAGTGCTTATATATCAAATTATTTATCAAACAAATGGAAACCAACGCCTATAAATCAGTGGAAGAATACAAATCCAGAATGCTACTGTAAATTAAGAATATACTTGCCTAAAAATAAATATATTGCCCTGTTTACGAGCAGGTGTAGTAGTGCCCATGGCCTAATTTCATTGGTCTAATTACATTTCCCACTTCCTGGGTGCATAATGACAGGGAGCAGTTTGTTCCATTACACTGATTGATGGTACTGATGTTGCTTCCTGCTGGCTGTCTGTCTTGTTATTTTAGTCCTACAGACAGAGTCGGTGACCCCAGTCAAACTCCATGCTAATGTTCTGACATTCAACTCCGAGGCCAACAATCATCAAACACCAGATGGACCTTGCCATAAGTGCTATATGCAAACAAATTGTTATGCAAACACACAATAGTAACTAAACTGTCATCATCATAATCATCATGTTATTTATCACTGGCTTTTACCAGATCTGATCCTACAGCTAAACCATCAGTAAATAAATAGCGGTCCCAAGTCATATTCCACCTCATAGGATCCTGCAGGCGGAGCCATGTTCCTCCCAATTGCAGTATGTGGTTGCAGGCAGGCGGAGCCATGTTCCTCCCAAATAGCAGTCTGTTGTGGCAGGCAGGCTGAGTCAGGCAGCTGGTAGTTAGGCCAGACTAGTCTCTCATCAATCTGGACAGTGACATTTGATGCCACTGGGTGAGCTCAAGCTGCACTCATTCATCAGGCCAATGATATTTTTTATTCTAAAGCTCAGAGCTGTCACAAAGTGAGCTTCATAGTTTCCCACTTGCGTCAATAAATCAAACACCCGCCAGATCCAGAGCCACTGATGAGTCCTGCCCGGCGACAGCCAAGAGACTGAGAGAACGAGAGCTGGCAGGGAATCTTGTCTAAATGGTGGTGATGATTGATGATAACAGTTGTTGGTTCTACTCATCTATTCACGTTGATGGAGGATTTCAATTTAAATCTATATGGCGGTATGTACGTCATTGTGTTCTGAGGCTTGTTTAGCAGTGTACTTTAGAATGCAAAACGCTGACACCAACTGAATATAGAACATGCAGTTTACCAGGTAAGAGAGACAGAAAAAGAGAGTCATGATTGTTGTGCCTAAGCTAGGTAGGTAAACAATGTAAGCTTTTGAGAACATGTCAAGCGGACTAACGAAAACATCTTATTATGTACAAGAACAAAAACATCACGGCGCATGAGGGCACGGAGGGCGTTGCACAGCATGTGCTGTGTCTTGATCTAAAGAATAATTAATTCTAATGTGGATTCAGGGAAAACGCAGAACATTCTGTACAAACATTATCGCTGATGCATATGGTACATTGCGACCCCAAAGAGTAGGCATCACTCTTTTTCCAGACGACAACATCTTTAAATTGTCTGCAGCCAGCCAGTCAGAACGTTTACAGCTGTCAAGTCAAACTCAAATTTGAATACAACAAGTGTAGACCTTACCGTGAAATGCTTAACCCTTAACCAACAGTGCAGTTCAAGAAGAGTTAAGAACACATTTACCAAATTAACAAAGGAAAAAATTACAAAAAGTAACACAATAAAATAACAATAATGAGGCTATATACAGGGGGTACCGGTACCAAGTCAATGTGCGGGGGTACAGGTTAGTCGAGGTAATTTGTACATGTAGGTAGGGGTGAAGTGAATACGCATAGATAATTAACAGCGAGTAGCAGCAGTATCAAAACAAATGGGGGGGGTCAATGTAAATAGTCCGGTGGCCATTTGATTAATTGTTCAGCAGTCTTATGGCTTGGGGGTAGAAGCTGTTCAGGAGCCTTTTGGTCCTAGACTTGGTACCACTTGCTGTGTGATAGCTGTCAGGCTGTGGGTAACTGGTTCAGTGAGTCAGGCGCAGGAGAGCAGAGATGTGTGGACAAGGTATTTATTGCGAAAACAGCACCAGAACACAAACGAATACAAAGGTGCGGGAAAAGTACCGGTCTCACAAAAATGAACGGGCGTACATATCAAAACGCGACAAACAAACAACCAGCCGTTAAGTAACAATCTGACCAATGAATACAAACATGCACACAAACATGGGGGAAACAGAGGGTTAAATAATGAACATGTAATTGGGAAATTGAAACCAGGTGTGTAGAAAACAAAGACAAAACAAATGGAAAATGAAAAGTTGATCGGCGATGGCTAGAAGGCCGGTGACGTCGACCGCCGAACGCCGCCCAAACAAGGAGAGGGACCGACTTCGGCGGAAGTCGTGACAATAGCATAGAAAACAATCTGTGACTTGACTGGAGTCTCTGACTATTTTTTGTGCTGTCCTCTGACATACCAGGCGATGATTCAACCAGTCAGGATGCTCTCGATGGTGCAGCTGTAGAAGTTTTTGAGGATCTGGGGACCCATGCCAAGTCTCTTGAGGGTTAAAAGATGTTGTCGTGCCCTCTTCATGACTGTCTTGGTGTGTTTGGACCATGATAGTTCGTTGGTGATGTGGAAACCTAGGAACTTGAAACTCGAAACTCTCCACTACAGCCCCGTCGATGTTAATGAAGGACTGTTCGTCCCGCCTTTTCCTGTAGTCCACGATCAGCTCCTTTGTATTGCTCACATTGAGGGAGAGGTTGTTGTCCTGGCACCACACTGTCAGGTCGCTGACCTCCTCCCTATAGACTGTCTCATTGTTGTCTGTGATCAGGTCTACCACATTTGTGTCGTCAGCAAACTTAATGATGGTGTTGGAGTCATGTTTGGCCATGCAGTCGTGGGTGAACAGGGAGTACAGGAGGGGACTAAGTGCACACCCCTGAGGGGCCCCAGTGTTGAGGATCAGCATGGCAGACGTGTTGTTGCCTACCCTTACCACCTCAGGATGGCCCGTCAAGAAGTCCAGGATCCAGTTGCATAGGGAGGGGTTGAGTCCCAGGGTCCTTAGCTTAGTGATGAGCTTTGTGGGTACTATGGTGTTGAACGTTGAGCTGTAGTCAATGAACAGCATTCTCAAATTAGTGTAATTTTTGTCCAGGTGGGAAAGGTCAGTGTGGAGTGCGATTAAGATTCCGTCATCTGTGGATCTGTTGGGATGGTATGCAAATTGGAGTGGGTTTAGGGTATCCAGGAGTATGCTGTTGATGTGATCCATGACCAGCCTTTCAAAGCACTTCATGGTTACCGACATGAGTGCTACGGGGCAGTAATCATTTAGGCAGGTTACCTTCGCTTCCTTAGGCACAGAGACTATGGTGGTCTGCTTGAAACATGACTTGGTCAGGCAGAGGTTGAAAATGTCAGTGAAGACACTTGCCAGTTGGTCCGTGCATGCTTTGAGAACACGTGCTGGTAATCCGTCTGGCCCCGCGACTTTGTGAATGTTGACCTGTTTAACTTCTTAGGGAGCAGCGCACGAGGTGACGGTTTTGGAGAGCCTGGCGTGCCCAAAGTAAAATGCCTCCCATTCAGTCCCAGAAAATAGGATATGCACATATTTAGTACCATTGGATAGGAAACACTCTGATGTTTCTAAAAGTGTTAACATTTTGTCTGTGAGTATAACAGAACGGATATGGCAGGCAAAAACCCGAGGACTTTCTGTCCTGGAAAAAGTGGTTTTGACACATTGCCTCATTTGGAACCCCTCCCTTATGAAAATGCCCATATAAGGGCATATGAATGCAGTACCTATTGCTTCCTCTGGATGTCAACAGTCTCGAGACAGTGTTTTGATTCTTCTTAGCTGCTTTAGAGGAGAGAAGAAGAAGATTTAGGAAGTGGCCACACAGATGTCAATAGAAGAAAATGCGCGTTCCCGGCTGGCGCGCTCTGTGGTTTTTTCCTTTCTTATCGCCCAGTTTATATTCCGGTTGAAATATTATACTATATATACATAAACGTGTTCCTAAGGATACATTTACAATTATGTTTGATTGTTCTTGGACAAGTTTATAGGTATAAGTTGAACGAGTTCTCTTCACGTTTCAATGGACGAGTGGAGGCTGTATTTTCTCATTATAACGCGCCAACCAAACGGAGATTTATGGATATAATACATTACTTTTTCTAACAAAAGAACCATGGATTGTCTTCGTTGGACACTTGGGAAGCCCTCAGCAGAAGTTCTTCAAAAGGTAATTGATTTGTTTTCGCTGTGAAATGTGTTTTCTGTGAACCGTGANGACAAGTTTATAGGTATAAGTTGAACGAGTTCTCTTCACGTTTCAATGGACGAGTGGAGGCTGTATTTTCTCATTATAACGCGCCAACCAAACGGAGATTTATGGATATAATACATTACTTTTTCTAACAAAAGAACCATGGATTGTCTTCGTTGGACACTTGGGAAGCCCTCAGCAGAAGTTCTTCAAAAGGTAATTGATTTGTTTTCGCTGTGAAATGTGTTTTCTGTGAACCGTGATGGCTTATGAATTTATGGTAATGGGAAAAATATGTGAGGTGCTATCCTCAAACAATCAAATGTGGTGCTTTCGCCGTAAAGCCTTTTTGAAATCTGACAACACTGTAATATTGCCAAGAAGCAGAGCTTTTGATGACTATGAAACACTTGTATATTGATGAATGTTTAATAATTCAACTTTTGGATTTTGAATTTGGCGCCTTGCATTTCACCGGGCAGTGTTGGGAGTGGGGCGCTAGAGCCCCAGCTCACCTTGCTGCTACTTAAGAAGTTAAAGGTCATGCTCACATTGGCTACCGAGAGCGGTATCACACAGTCGTCCAGAACAGCTGGTGCTCTCGTGCATGCTTCAGCGTTGCTTGCCTCGAAGCGAGCATAAAAGGCATTTAGCTCATCTGTTAGGCTAGCGTCACTGGGCAGCTCACGTCTGAGTTTCCCTTTGTAGTCCGTAATAGTTTTCAAGCCCTGCCACATCCGACGAGCGTCAGAGCCGGTGTAGTAGGATTCAATCTTAATCCTGTATTGACACTTTGCTTGTTTGATGGTTCATCTGAGGGCATAGCGTGATTTCTTATAACCGTCCAGATTAGTTTCCTGCTCCTTGAAAGTGGCATCTCTAGCCTTTAGCTCGATGTGGATGTTGCCTGTAATCCATGGCTTCTGGTTGGGATATGTACATACGATCACTGTGGGGACGACGTCGTCAATGCACTTATTGCACAGCCGCCAACCCCTTTTTTACACTACTGCTACTCTATGTTCATCATATATGCACAGTCACTTTAACCATAGCTACATGTACATATACTACCTCAATCAGCCTGACTAACGGTGTCTGTATGTAGCCTCGCCACTTTTATAGCCTCGCTACTGTACATAGCCTGTCTTTTTTACTGTTGTTTTTATTTCTTTACTTACCTATTGTTCATCTAATACCTTTTTTTGCACTATTGGTTAGAGCCTGTAAGTAAGCATTTCACTGTAAGGTCTACACCTGTTGTATTCGCCGCACGTGACAAATAAACTTTGATTTGATTATTGATGAAGCCGATGACTGAGGTGGTATACTCCTCAATGCTGTTGGATGAATCCCAGAACATATTCCAGTCTGTGCTAGCAAAACAGTCCTGTAGCGTAGCATCCGCGTCATCTGACTACTTCTGTATTGAGCGAGTCACTAGTACTTCCTGCTTTAGTGTTTGCTTGTAAGCAGGAATCAGATTTGCCAAATGGAGGGTGGGGGAGAGCTTTGTATACATCTCTGTGTGTGGAGTAAAGGTGGTCTGTTTTTTTTTTTTCCCTCTGGTTGCACAGAAATTTGGTAAAACAGATTTAAGTTTGTCTGCATTAAAGTCCCCGGCCACCAGGAGCGCCGCTTCTGGATGAACATTTTCTTATTTGCTTATGGCCTTATAGAGTTGGTTGAGTGCGGTCTTAGTGACAGCATCGGTCTGTGGTGGTAAATAGATGGCTACAAATAATATAGATGAGAACTCTCTTGGTAGATAGTGTGGTCTACAGCTTATTATGAGGTACTCTACCTCAGGCGTGCAATACCTCGAGACTTCTTTAATATAAGACATCACGCACCAGCTGTTATTGACAAGTAGACACACACCCCCACCCCTCGTCTTACCAGATGTAGCTTCTCTGTCCTGCCGGTGCATGGAAAATCCTGCCAGCTCTATATTATCCATGTCGTTGATCAGCCACGACTCGGCGAAACATAAGATGTTACAGTTTTTAATGTCCCGTTGGTAGGATAATCTTGATCGTAGGTCATAGATTTTATTTACCAATGATTACACGTTGGCCAATAGAATGGATGGCAGTGGAAGTTTACTCGATCGCCCACGAATTCTCAGAAGACAACCCGACCTCCACCCCCGTTTTCTCTGTCTTTTCTTCACGCAAATGACAGGGATTTGGAGCTGTTCCCAGGAAAGCAGTATAACCTTCTCGTCGGACTCGTTAAAGGAAAAAGCTTCTTCAAGCTCGATGTGAGAAATCGCTGTTCTGATGTCCAGAAGTAATTTTCGGTCATAAGAGACGGCAGCAGCAACATAATGTACAAAATAAGTAAAAAATAAGTTACAAACAATGCAAAAAAACGAACAAAATAGCACAGTTAGCATGTAAAACGTCAGTCATCCTCTCCGGCACATCTTAAATCTTATAACTTGGTCTTTAAGGGAAAGAATAAAGGGGCTTTATTTTAACATTGTCCATATGACTGATATCATTTAGATGGGAATATTCAAATTTATATCTGGAGGTGCTTTTCTATGAGTGAATGTGAGCATATTACTGTGACTGATACATCAAAAGCTGTAAGTCAGGTCTCCACAAGGCAAAGTTCATCACCTCTTAGCACACAGCGTAGGACAGTGTCTTTCTTGGCCAGGTCTGACAGTGTCTTAGCAAGTCTGGAAGTGTATTGGCCAGTCTGACAGTGTTTTGACCAGTCTGACAGTGTCTTGGGTAGTCTGTCAGTGTCTTGGACAGTCTGACAG